>WOVY01005513.1:0-87501 GCA_013436015.1 Rhipicephalus annulatus
TACAGTCAATGTTGGATGAGCCCGTATCTAAATTGTTCGTATAGGCGTTTCCAGGGTGATCGATTGTTCGAAAACGCTGCTGAAGATTTTTCATCATTCGTTTCATTCTATGGAGTACTAACTATTGCTCGTAACCGAAGACAGTGTAGGACGTTGTAACGCGCTAGGTAAAGAATCTGTGGGTTTACGCTGGCCGCACAGTGTTTTCGGATTTGAATGTACGTATACAGCCGCGTCTCGTAGGCGGGTTAGCTGACAGGCTTCTTAGAGAAGGCACGCGGGTTAGGGGCAAACAGAAAGCTTGGTGGGCAGACGAAGATTAGGAAGTTCGTGGGTATAAAGCCGCAGCAGCATGTACAGGACCGGGAACATGGGAGAGGCGTTTATCCTGCAGCGGGCGTAGTCGGGTTTGATGATGATGATATATGACAGCCGCGTCCACGTCTGTGTAAAACGCACGAGCTGCGGTCTTTCTCTGTGGTGCGACACCTTGCTGTGGTTGCGGGCTCTGACGTAGTGCGGCCAGCAACGTGCGTGGCCTGTTAAGCATGCTGGCCATGCTGATTTGCACGAGTGACAGCGTATATAGACAGGTGCACTTGCTTAACCGAAGGAGCACGCTCTCTCTGGGCGCTTTCGATTCCAAAATACGACGCGTTTCGACTGATAACGTGCGCCGGACTTTGCGCATGTTTCGTGATCATATCGTAGTTATGAAACATAAGACCTAACAATTATCACATTATTAATATCTTGTCATTCGTAAAGCCTGTTCAAAAGATTTTTTTTTTTGCTAAACGTGGGAGTCCAAGCTCGTCCTCGAGGACCTGGAAGACCAGCGACAACTCGTCGCCAGGGCCAAGAGGGCAGTCGAAGCCAGAGGGCTCCTGGACTAGGGAACCCTCCCAACTTAGGCTGACACCGGGCCTCGCTAGGAACACTGTTTTCTAAATAAACGTTTATTTCTTCTCTCTTCCCCGTTTTTAGTATAAGCGGCTCGTTCTCTTGCATCTTTTGTCCCGCGTGTTGTTGTGCTTAGGAATGTGGAGATTAAAAAGTTGAGTGTAATGACATCCCCGGAAAGCTTAGTAAACCCGACTGGACTACTCTGCGCCGACTTCAAGCAGAATAACGAAAACACTGTTCTACAAGTAAGTCATCTTCGTCCAGAGCCGTGCTTCATCTCTTCGTTTGTAAACAAAAGCGCAAACTGGTCAATCTTTTCTAATTTTCGTTTGTTTAGCCGCTTCCGCGGGTTTTCGCCCACTTCCGCGGCACGCCTATCGCTTCTCTTCCCGGAAGCGTTTCCTGTCCGGAAAAATTGAGAAAACTTTTTGTTGTTGTCTTTTTTCCTTCCGCCCGTTTTGAATACACGATTCGTACCACACTGCGCGCTAATGCAATGCCGACGGACGCATATAAGTGGGTTACCCATTAAAGCAAAACATACGAAAACATTCCGGATGAACCAGATAAAGTAAGTTTTTGCAGGCCCTGGCAAATCGGGACGGGAAGCCTTACTGGCAACATCTTTCTCTGACGCTATGCGCACAAACACTCCCACACATCACATAAATACTCCACACGTGCACGCACTAACGCAAATACAATCATAAGCAAACGTGTTCATCACAGCACACACGGACGTAACACTGATGTCGGAGAGGAACCGTCGCCTTTTAAAACTTTCCTCGGCGAAGCGATGCCATGGCAGGGATAATGCTGACGAAGATGGATAAGGCGGCGTTCGTGTTGGTGTTAGCGGGGTGTATCGGATAAGAAAAAAGGAATAGGGCAGGCAAGGCTCGCACGGAATGCTCCTTCATCTCGGCAAAATTATTTCGCATACACCATTCCCCCTTCTTTATATCGTTTGCCAGTCGGCTCTGTTTTGGCTTCAGGACGGCGATGCGCTCACGCCGTTGCAAACATCTGGTGTTCGTTTTTATTTCATCTTCATCATCGACTTCGCCGTTCCGCACTCTTCCATTCTGAAACTGCCGTTCAGCGAGTGGCGAAGAAAGCCTTCCGTCTCCCTTGCGCATGGCGAGAAATTTCAATGTCCTTCTGATCCTTCTCCTTAGTGGGTTTTTTTTTCTCCTCACACTATTCGATAAGTCACCCGCACATCCGCCTTTCTCGTTCTGACGTCTCGTCAAATCCGGAAAAAGTTAAAGGGGAACGCCAACAGAGGCTCGAAATAACGTCGCACTGAAAGGCTGAAATAAAGTAGGGAGGATTGTAAAGAAGATGGGAAGGAAAGGGAACAGTTGAAGTTATGTAGACGCTCCTGACGAGTCAGAGGCTCGTACTCGAGCTACGATATTGTATACCCTTCTTTTTATATATCTAGTTTATCGCTTCTTTTATCCCTGCATGGACGGGCGTTTATTTAAACACCCGTATTGACGGACAGATCGCATCTTGCGCCACCGGAGTTTCGGACAGCCAGACTGATCGATCGTAGCACGTCTGTTTTCCCATAAAGGAATCCACGTCTTCTTTATTGATTTTTTTTCTCGAAGACGCATGGAAATTATAGGCAAGATAGGTATGGGGGTGTGGAAGGGGTATCATAGCGAGATGAGTTTGAGACGTCGGAATATATCCGTTAGCGGGAATCATTTCGATTACACATCTTCTCTCTTCGGAAATGAGCACGTGTGTAATTATCAACACGAGAAAGAGAGAGTAATCTACGAAAATGCCTCGCTGACGCGAACACCGTATCCATGATATGGAGATTCGCTGTCATGCATTCACAAACACACACACTGCTCGTGTTCCACAATTTGTATGCAACAGAAGGATTTTAACATCCACAGTTCAAAAAGTAAACTCGGCACTAAGGGTACAGCTTGGACGCGAGAGAGATATAGCTTTGCGTCTCTCTGGTGCGCATACTTCTGTGCATTGTTCATTTTGTGTGTTACAGGTGTTAAAATGAAGTGCCAACGTGTCCCAATGCTCGCGTTCTTTCAAAGAAAAGAATATTTCGCGAGTAGAGTCATAGCTGACGAAGCCGCCGTCCCCGTCCCCCCTCCCCACCAAACGGGGAAGATCGAAATTTGCGGTGCCCATTCGAAAACGGAGAGCTTCTCGTTTCTTTCGAAACGCAAGCGAGTGCGACCATGGGTTTGGTGTATGAACGCGCTGGTGTCGAGAAAGCTTCGAAACTGGTCTCTTCTCACGTCTGTCGAAAGCCGTCGCGCAAATACGCATGACGTGTCATTAATGTGTCCCGGGTCCATTTTCTATCTTTGTAATATTCGCTTTGTTTTGATAGTGTTTCCATGGTAGGTGTATATATCTGTCTCGAACGAGGTATTAGGACGTCATCTTCTCTTTTCTTGATGCCTTGATCTCGATGTCTTGAAGGAATTCACCCTACTTTTAATGGTGGTGTGTTCTTATAGCCAAAAAGATGGGCTGCAGCCTGAAAGTTCATAAACCTCGATGAATATTCGACGACAGGATGCTTTCAGTGTACGATACACCGGGAGTTAGTATACAAACGTTTTTAGTTCTTCATAACTATATAAGGGTACTTGCTTGGGCCCAACTTCGTAACTACCTTTGTCATTCTTATATTTTTATACCGTAAATAGCACTGATGCGCGCAATAGACCTTTCTGTACACTGATCACGACAGCGCACGTCGTTTAAGCCTTGAATTTTGTGATTCTGCTTCATACGAATTATTTTATTATAGAATTGTGAGGCCCCATGTTTCTTGTGTGAATATGCTGGACTTTTTCAGACTACAATATTGTTCACACTGTCCCATGACAGATATCTTAGTCAGGGTTTACGCTCACTTTAAACTAACAGTCACTCGACGACGTAGGCTAGAAGTGTCCAGGGCGGCTATCTACCGATATTTAGCGTAACTATCTGCCTTACCTCGTTCACGTTTACGCTCAGCCCTATCCACATGTATTCGAATGCAGTGTCGTTCATACACCATTTCAATATGTGTTTTTCATAATTACATAAGAAGTGCCTTCACCCCCCCCCCCCCCCACCAACTTTTCCAGGGAAGTCCCTAATGAATATATCTTATTATGTTGTCATTTCTTCGAGAACAAGCAGCTTACTGGTTTACAAGCACTCATAACTAGTATTCGAAAGTACTGTATGCCAAACGGCGGCAAGAAGACCACCGATGATGAGAGAGAGGGGGAGAGAGAAGTAAACGTTTATTTTCGAAACAGTGCCCCGACCAATGCTCGGTGTCACCCTGAGGTGGGAGGGCTCCTTAGTCCAGGAACCCTCTGGCTTCTACTGCCCTCTCGGCCCTGGCGACGGGTTGGTAATGAGAGATAAGAGTGTTAAATGGCATCGACACCATGATAGAGAAAGTTACTTCTAGGCTAACGGACTCATGAGTCTGCGTGTGAATGACTCCGGGTGTGTAATGTTTTGGCGAGTTTGAGTCCGAGTTCGACTGAAGAAAGTGCACCAGTTTTACAAGTTTTGCCGACCTATGGTCAGCACTGGTTTATCAGTGCCACGAACAACTGCTGACCCGTATACGTCAAGGGATTGGATCCCGGCCGTGCTGATAATTTTTTTTAAATGGAAGTGTGCAAATACGGAACTTCGGTGAAACATCACCCCTTATTGGAGAAATTTCCGCCCATGCGTTAGGCTATCGCGAACTAGCTTACCACTCGAACGTCTTGAGACAACTGCCCCTTTCAACAAAACCAATACCAACAGTTCGCCAGAGGGGGTTGGGAAAGGAGCCTAGTTTCATACCGAACTGAAGGGAACAGTTTGCCGTCTGTGAAGCCCTTTCGTATGTGCAGAGCTACTCAAGAAATATCTTACGCTGGGCTCTTTTTCTTATTCTTGTCCTGGAATATCGTCCTATTTCTGCACTGTTTCACGCGAACGTGAGCGAAAAAAAAAGTTCATTACAAGCTGATTACTTGGAGGAAAAGTTCAAGCCGAATAGAATCCGGTACGTTCTTTTTCGCTTTTTTTTTTATAATAAACCGCTGTGTAGGCATTTCTGGCAGCGGTCGAATATAATATGAACTCGGGAGCTGGCATCGATTTGAAAAAGGCGCATATCTGGCTGTTCGTGATTTGGGTTTCGGTGAAAGTTGTGATTAGATACTGGTTCTGCAGATTTCATTGTACTGCAAGGTCACCTTGATATGTTCTTGGGAGGCTGTGTGGTCTGTTTTTGTCGGGTTTTGTAATCTGATTTTTTTCCTGAAAGTTTTTTTTTTGTAAATGAGCCTTCATTGTACAATGAACGAGTTGGAGTCTTCTTTGGAACGAGTCTTCTTTGGAAGGCTATGGTAAATCAGTTCTTATGTACAACGCAAAAAAGTAAATAAACTGAAATGACATGGTGCCCACTCTAAAAAATATTTCGGGCACTAAAACGAAGTTTATTTCGTATATACGTGTATGTATGTGGTGACGTTTGAAGTACTCGATTTTTTCATGTTAATAATAAATAGGAGTTGTTATTGCGCGATGGCTCCCGGAAACTCGTTGCGCCACCACATCACTTCATCAAATACACGAGGTTTAGAATTTGGTGCAGTTGTCCCCCATTGTAACGCTTCGTGCAAATAAAAAAAAATCGTTGATATTTTCTATTTTATATGTATTTGAAACATAAACAAGCACGATAATGCCAATACACACAACCCACTTTAACAAAGCGCAAAAACTAAGAGAAAGTCGCTTGGGCAGAGTATTAAACAGCAATGATCTTACTGAAACCTCTGAGTTACCCTTAGATAAACACGTTATTTTTATATTTGCGCATATAATCATGCATATAGGCAAGAATGTTGGTTCTTACATTTTCCCTATATTTTTAAAGTTATTTGTAATAAAGGTCGTGCTTGTTCGTGCATATACTAAACCACAATTTCCTTTAACTCTTACGTTTTATACTATACCAAGTACACTATCTTAGTTTTTTGTAATAATTTTCTATGTAAATTTATAGGTAAGTTCACCATGGGTACTTAATGCATTCTCCTAAAATGGACTCAAAAGTGCAAGCCGCCGTGTTTTTCTTCTCTGTAGGTTGCAATAAATCAGTGCACATGCTCCCTGCAGCAGCATATACAGTAAACTCTATGTAACTATGCGGTAACTCTACTCATGCAGTAACTCTAAGCATATACAGTAACTCTTTCTCTAGCTTCTCTAAGCATACAGTAGCTCTACAGTAACTGTGCAAGTTCCTGTATTTGCTACCTGAATGTAATATGTTTAGAAAGTCTAAGTTATATATACAGGAACTCAAGACACACACAGTTACTCTAAAGTAACTCTGTATGCTACCTAAAGGTAGCGTTTACTGGAACTTTGAATTAATGATCCCCCTTCCTCCTTTCGAAGCTTTCTTGCACCTTACGTGGTTTTGCATCGCCTCCGGGGCCGGGGAGGTGAAATATTTCTGCACCTCGTGCGGTTTTTCGAGAGCCTCCGAGATCGGCGCACCTTTCACCAAATGACGCCGTGTGATAACGTAATCGCATGACTTGTAGCGATGTCATATGGTGACGTCAGCAGTGGTAGTAGGCGTCAGGTCATGTATCTTGAGAGAGTGAACAAAAACGTTTTTTAAAAAGTATTGAAATGATGATCCTGACGATCACTTGACAGCGGCGCTGTTTAAGCTTTTCGTTTGTCCCCATTGCGTACACCAGAAATGGCGCCTGGCTATGAAATCCACACCCCCTAGACAGCTGGGCCTCGTTTCGCGTAGAAAACCACATGATTACGTTTATTTGGGTGAGACATCAAGGAAAAGATGAAAATGAAGGTGTAAAGAAATTGAAAGACAGATAAAGAGAGAGAAAGAAAAAGACAAAGGATAGATTGAGAAAGAAATAGACCGAGATAGACAAGGGCACAAAAGAAAGCGTAGCATAAAGTATGTGGGAAAGATCGATTTCGCCTATATAAACCAGTTTCTGGAATAAAAAAAAAAAATCACTTGATAGTCAGCGCAGTCCTATGTTTGCCTTTTCTTGTCCTTGTCGCGCTGTAACATAATGAATTAGTTTCAAATTAATAACCCGGTTCATTTCACTCATAAAGTTGTACTGTATTGCATGAAGGTATAACAAGGCGCTGCTTTCTCATTGTTCGCACCAGTAGCGCGTACACTCTGAAAAAATATCGAGTAAAAAGGGTGTCTTTTTGTCCCACAACAATAATCGCCATCAGGCTTGCGTGCGCTTCCTTTCTTGAAAACTCGGCGATGGCCACTTTCCTATCGAGAATGCAATGTAACCCTGATAATGGGCATGTCGATCGTGACCGGAATGTACCGGGCGCGGGGCGATAGCCAAGGATGGAACGCAATATAGATGACGATTATTGTTGTGGGACAAAAAGACACCTTTTCACTCGCTCTTTTTTTTTTAGAGTATAGCTGCCCTGATATTTTTTTTGCGCCAAAATTCATCATCATCATCATCACCATCATCTTCGCCGTCGTCGTCATTACAGCTCCACTGTCCGACCTCTTTCACCGAGAGCCCCATTTATGTTCACCCGCCTAAGCCGGATGTTTTGCTTACGACGCCATCGAAATCTGTTATAACAACCTTCGCCTGATTAACAATGCTATACATAAAACAGTTCGCGTCGTTAGGCCTGCCGAGATCATCAGTGGCTTCAGCGGCAGCGCCTGGCAGGCAGTCGAGAAACCGTAACCCCCCAACTTCATACTTCAACGAAAAGCAGTGACACCTGGCAGGTGAGGGGTTGAACCGGGAATAGGCGTGCGGTAAACTATTCTGCCCCTTACGCGGTTTCTCCCTGTCTGCCTTCCTATGGCGACCATCCGATGCGAACACGATCCGACGGAATGCGCAGCGGGAGTGCGATGATTTACGAGCTGAACTGGCAGCGATTAAACGCCATTGGTGACGTCATCGTGCTACCGGCCATTTGGCACCGGTCTCTCACTCAGTTATTTTGTAATTGCAGTTTGTTGGACGGGCTCAGGGGTACTTCGCTCTGAGCTGGTAAAGTGGAGGGGATACTGGGAGAGGGGGGGGAGATGTGGTGTGAAGCAATGTTCAGAATTTGTGGTGTAGGACGGCGAGCAGGTGTGAGCGCGGGCTACGGTTTATGGCTCGCCTGTTGTGTGCAGCATGGGCCTACACGGCAGTTTAGGATGAAGACATCGCCGATGGTGGTAAAAAGAGACGCCTGGAGTGCGTCTCCTATAATGACGCACTTGCAGCGCTTAATGACCACGTGTTCGGAACACTCGCGAAAGCTCGAGCATTGAGGTTGAGGTCATTACACGACGAGGGTGAAAAAGATTGTCTCTCCATACTCGTTTTCTCTCTCTCTATCTCTCTATTACTGCTCGCAATGTTTCCTGTTTATTTGATAGTGTTTGGGTCCACGTTACCGCGGATACACCATGGCTGCAGCTTGTTTTCGATGCCATGGACGCTTCATAAGGGAAATGACTTGTGGCCCCCTACCGGTCATAAATGGCGTTCCGCTCTGGAGCCTCCCAAACGCTTTTTCTTTTTCTTGACTTCCGCGTATGGGGGTAAGCTTGTCGGACGCGGGAAAGTTTTTTTTGAACGATGTTGTCTGGCTTTCATTCTCTCTTGTTGTTCTCCAAGAGGCATGAGATCACTTATATTAAGAAACAGTATATTTTAATAAAAAGGGAACGCGAAGAAGTCACTAATGATTCCATACGCAGGAAAAGGAAACGCATTCGCACTAGTGAACAAGTTATGTGTGTACATCCATCCGAAATAAGTGAGGTTTTTGCGCGAAAATGCTGACCAGGCTGTATAGCATTTGAACGAGGGTCTGTGTGCAGTGCTTATATGTCCACTGGCGTCTTCTGTCACACCTTCCCCAACGCATCCGATGCGAGCACGGCCAATGGCGTGCACCGAGAGAATGCGATGATTTACGAGCTGAGGGAACGATTGAAAGCGACTGATGACGTCATCGGGCTACTGGTCATTTGGTACCGGTCTCTCACTGAGTTATTTTATAACTGCAGGTGTTGGACGCGCTGGTGTGCTGTGCCTAAATCCACTGACGTCGTCTGCTCAGCGTACAGTATGCGCAGTCGGTGCTGAAATGCATAAGTGGACTGGAGATATGTTTCATATAGTTTTTTTTAGGTTTTAAAGGCTCTTTGCATTAACAAACCCTCAAAAACAAACGACAGCGCAAGCATGAGTAATGCAAGAAATGATGGCGTGATGATGGCACACTTTGACTTCTTCACAGCGTCACAGTTGCCCAAAACTGGTGACTTCAGTTTGACGTCACGCCTTGACGTCAAACCTAAGTGCACGGCCTCCAGCATTTTCGGCTCCATCGAAACTGCGGCTGCGGCCAGGATTCGATCCCGTGACCTGCGGGTTAGCAGTAGAACACCAGAACCCTTAAACCACCATGACGAATGGCATTTTTCAAAGGCGCGGATGCTAGGCAACGTTGCGTATTTTCCCCTTCACGTAATACACGACTGCTTTTGGAGTCGCATTTCCTAATCTCCCACAACGCTGTGCTATTTCGGCGAGGCGAATATAGTAGGTTACACGCAAGTGGCGCGTATGCAAAATTTCCGTAATGACGCAAGTCCTTCATTATGCAAATCAGTTCCAAGCTCGCACGCGCTTTGTGTGTGTAACTGTGTAGAACTCGGGCGCGAGATCATTAGGCGTCATTGGCGTGCATTTCGGGGCGCGCTATAATTTGCAACTCATTGTACACGCTAGGCTTGTCATCAAGCCTACGCACAACATCGTGGACGCCGAGGGTTCATGTTCGGGTGGTTCGTCGTGGATGCATCACCGCCCTGGCGTCGTGGGTGCTCACTCGAGACGCCCATGCATTGCAGCGATTCTAAAAAAAGGCGAAGAAGACGAAGATAGTACAGTAACGGAGAGAAAAAAATTGGAGCCGGCGACGTTTTTGCCGGGGAGACATCAATCTAGCGAAAGACAACCATAATTCAAGCCAGTTTCACGCTGCGAAAACTGTAAAACTGTAAGCGAAACTGTAAGGATGCCTGTGTATGCGATATATATATATTAGCGAGGTGACGTCCACCACCACCATCATCATATTCTAACACCTCATCATATCCAACATCATCATAATTTTCATTTATTTATTTATTTAGTCTTAGCTCTGGTCTCGTGAAGTCTTACTACTACTGTTACTACAACTTCTATTACGACGATGACCATATAGTCGTGGTCCGCCTTAATGCTTCAGTGCAGCGCCTCAGTGTTACGGCGCGCGGCTGCTGAGTCGGAAGTTCTTGGGTTTGATCCCGGCCTATAGGTCGTCGGATTTCGGTGAAGGCGAAGCGTGCATATGGGAGGCCAGTGTACCATGTGATGCGAGTGTACGTTAAAGAACGCCAGGTGGTTCAAATTTACGAATCCCTCGGATCCACGACGGTCTGCCTCGTAATCGCATCGTGGCATTGGCACGCAAAACTCCAGGCACTCATACAACCGTAGGCGTTGTTGGGAAGTGGACCGATCCCACCGCTGCCACCACTGTTGCGTACGACGGACCGATCCCGCCGAAGCCACCACTGTTGCGTAGCGTATGTTTATCAGCTCGCGACTGCTTCTGCGCAGAGCTGATAAGACGAGCGGACGAGACGACGGTGAGTTAAACAAGGTTTATGTACAGCATATATACAGAGGCGTTACAATTTCGGCACTGGGGCCGACAGAGACTCGAAGAGCCGAGCTCTCCTCTCTAACACATAGGTCAGCCCTTCGCCTAAGACCGCCGACTCACACACATGCCGGCTCTCCGACACGGGGCCTCCTCTCACTCACATAGGACCGCCGATCGCGACGCGCCGCAGGGCTTCTTTTATTTACACCGGGTCCAACCAAAATGTCCAATCAGAAGCGCCGCTGGTTGTCAGGGCAGATTCCTCCAATGGGGGGTCGCCGCGCCATGCGTCAGACCACCAGACACGAGAACGCCGGCTCGCTGTCACGTGCGGAGCTGACTCAATGCACGTGGGCCAGAGACGCGCCGCGCGTGTTTACGCCGTTCGCGCCAGGCCGACTGCGGGCTGGCCTTGACCCAGATTGCCTTTTTCAGAGGCACGGCCGTTTGACGAGGACTCGCTGGCATAACAGCACCCCCGCCGCCAGACAATGCACCGGAAAGACGAGCTGCTTCCACGGGGCTCGGATGTCAGGTGCGCTCGTTCGCCAGGTCCCTCCAGGTTCGCCTCCAGGGCCATGGGGAGAATACAGCTCCAGACTGTTCCGGGAATACAGCCCATTCTTGACGACGGATCCCAGCTCCACTGGCTTGTCGCCACAACTTGTCGACCAGCTTCACTCGTCTCTTCTGACCATCTTCGGCTTCAGCACTTGTCGATGGTTCTGCAACTTGCTAAGAACGGTTCGGCAACAAACAACACACGACACAAGCAAGTGCCCTCGGTCACCCGACAGAACACCAGACAAAGTATAGTACAACATATACCTATCTACGTGTCTATCGGAATTTTGTTCCCCCTACATCAAGAGGCACATGTGGGACACAAGACTCTTAAAGTAAGAACTTGAATTTTTCACAATTACAACAACGCAACGAATTAGAATACCACATAAAGTTGGCTCCTTGAGCTCACTCTGGACGAGAGCGCTCAGCTAAGGTCGTGATGAGGTCAAAATTTTGCCCCGAATCGCCAACGAGAAACCGAAAGGTTGAGAAGGTACTAGCTAGAACGCACTGCTCAATGGACCTGCATTAGCGTTTAGCTTTCCCTTTTTTTTTTTAGCGAACGTCAAAGTTGCGCTGTGGAGCAACGTGCTCCACCTCAGTAACCGGCCACTTTTAGGCGACGATACCTATGCGGCACCAAGAGCGGCTCACACTTTCGACGTTGCACAGGGGAACAACGATACGGCTTGCTACGGATTGACTCCTCACCGCTTAGCTCGATATCGTGTTCGATCACCTTCGTGTTTCCGGGACGGCCCGAAAACACATCTTCAAACACCAAAACAATCTTTCTCAGGTCCTCCTTCCGGACTTCACTTAACCTAGGCTCTAGGTTTATCTGCTCCCGGATTACTTTCGATCCCCCTTCGGTTACCTCACTAGAACTCAAATTTTCTGCTTCCTCTTCCACTGAAGCATTCAACAGCAGATTTACGACCGCTTGATGTTGAACGTATGGTTTCATCAAGTTGTAAATTTTGTCCGGCCGCCTTCCTAATTTCACTTCATAATTTGAATCGCAAGGCTTCGATAATACTTTGGCGGGCCCTTCCCAATCAACCTCAAGCTTGTTCCCTTTGGATGGCTGCAGCAGCATTACCTGATTATCAACTTCAAAAGCACGCTTCTTCACCGATTTCTCGTAGTGCTCCTTCGACAGCACTTTTGCCGCGTTTTTCTGGCTTTCCACTAGCGCTTCAATTTATATTTATTTATTTATTTATACAAGTACCTCACGGGTTCCACGAGGGAACATTGCGTGAGGGGGGGGTACATTTTGATTTACAAAGAGCGATGAAAATATATACATATGCAAAATGTCTTGGCTGCGTAAAAATAGAAAAGAACGAAAGAAGCAGCAAATAACATTATATAATTCGGAACGATAATACGCAAGTATACAATACAAAATTGTGAAATATTTTTCTATAAAAGCCAAAAAGCACTTGGCTGCGCAAAAAAGATACAGATGAAAGAAATAGCAAACAATAACGTTATACAATTCCAAACGATACTACATAACTATATAATACAAAAAGCGTTACAGTGTTAGAGGCGACCGCGTTAAGAATCAGAAACTAGCAGGAGTACAATAGGTAAGGCGCACACTACTAGAGTTCAAGAGGCAGTTTTTCAAGCAAGCCTCTAAAGATCTCGGTTTCTTTCACGTTTGCTATATTTTCAGGAAGATTGTTCCAGAGTACAATGGCACGTGGTAATGAAGATGAATTATAGGCGTTAGTGTGCCCGTATAGACGCTGAAAACTGAGGTTATGCTGCAAACGACGGGAATATCGATGAGGTTTGAGAAGTGGCAAGGAAAAACTGTGCTTGCTGTTGATGATTCTGTGCAACAGACACAAAAGAGAAATGTTTCTGCGGGAGGCGAGAGAGGAAAGAGAGAGCGACTGCTTGATTTTTGTTACGCTAGAATGCCTGCTGTAGTTACCGGTGATAAAGCGAGCAGCGCGGTTTTGAACCGATTCCAGGCTTCGGGATAGATAATCTTGGTCAGGTGACCATATAGAAGAAGCGTATTCGAGTTTAGGGCGCACGAGTGTTTGGTAAGCGAGCTTGCGCGTGGTAGGAGGTGCATCACGAAGGTTGCGTTTTAGGTAACCAAGCGTTCGTGACGCGTCAGCTGTAATCTTGTTGATATGACTAGCCCAAGAAAGGTTCGATGCCAGATGGATGCCTAGATACTTATAAGATGAAGTAGGTCTTAGAGGGCTACCATCAAGGAAATACTGAAATGTTGAGAGTGAGCGCTTTCGAGTGAAGGTCATTTGATTGCACTTATCAACGTTTAATGACATTAGCCAATCAGAGCACCATGTGGTTACACGATCAAGGTCTTGCTGCAGAGCTGTATGATCTGATGGTGAAGTGATTTTGCGATAGATTATGCAGTCGTCCGCGAAGAGACGAATTGATGACGTGATTTCTGAGGGAAGATCATTGATAAAAATTAAAAATAACAAAGGGCCAATAACGCTCCCCTGAGGGACACCAGATGTCACCTCCGAGAGAGGGGAAGACATGTTATCAATTACAGTACACTGTTTGCGAAAACACAGGAAGTTCCTAATCCAAGAGACTGTAAGTGAATCTAAGTTCAGAGATGATACTTTAGCTATTAAACGACAATGTGCAACGCGGTCAAATGCCTTAGAAAAGTCGATGAATATGCTGTCTGTTGGTAAATTTTCATCCATATTGTTAAAGATCTCATGCGTGAATTCGATAAGCTGTGTATCACAGGAAAGTCCTTTGCGGAAGCCGTGCTGATTTTTAAAAAAGTATAGGTTTTGTTCTAAGTGAGATGCAACATGTGAAGAAATAATGTGCTCAAGTAGCTTACATGGGATGCTCGTTAAGGATATGGGACGATAATTACTGGGCAGGCATTTGTCCCCGGATTTGAAGACCGGAATGACCTTAGCGATTTTCCAGTCATATGGAATCTCGCCAGTTTGTAACGATTGCTGAAAGATGTGACCGAGAATGGTACTAGACGGAACAACGGTATGCTTTAAGATTTTAGAGTTTATGCCGTCAACACCTGAACATGTGGACGTCTTGAGATTTGTAATTAGGGAAGAGATACCTGCAGGATTAATCTCTATAGGATCCATAAAACGATACTGAAATGTAGGTGGCAGAGGCATGTTAGTGTAATTTTCTTTCGTAAAAACTGAAGTGAAGTAATTATTAAACACCACTGGGCAAGATTCAGGAGAGACCGCAACACCGGCACTATTCAAAATCGTGATACGAGTGTTAGAGCGTGTGGGGGCGATTGATTTCCAGAATTTCTTGGGGTCGTTTTTTAAAAGTGACTGTAGGTCATGTGAAAAGAACTTGTGTTTCGCCTGACGCACAGCATGACAATAAACCTTATCAGAATCACGATGCTTCGCCCATGCTACCGAAGATTGCAATAACTTTGCCTTACTGAAAAGACGCTTCTTTTTATTTCGAAGGGTGCGAAGTGTACGAGTAAACCATGGTTTAGATGTATTTACGCGAATTGTCAAGCGAGGGATATGTTCATGCACCAGGCTCAACAATTTTTCTTTATAAAGGCACCAATTTTCGTTGACTGAGCGGTTGAAGAAAGAGGCCATAAATGAGTGAGAGAAGTCATCTAAACTCTGATTTATGGATTGATAATCACCTCTTTTATAATCAAGTATTGGCCTTGGAGAGACATAAGGCTTGGATGCAGGTAAGCTAATAGATACCTGAATGAGACGGTGGTCACTGAGACCATCTAGATATAAGGTTGATGTAGCTTTTTCAGGAGCTGACGATAGGAGCAGGTCAAGAATGTTGTGTTGGCGCGTGGGTTGGTCAATTAATTGAACAAAAGAGAAGTCAAGGGTTAGATCGAGGAACTCTCTGGAATTGCGTGAGAGGGAAGTTAGATTGGACCAGTCAATTTCAGGGTAGTTGAAATCGCCCAAGAGGAAAACGTCAGCTTTAGGAAACTTAGAGCGCAAATTTGTCAAGTTGTCGTGCAAATCTGTAACAAAACTTTCCGAGCAATCTGGCGGCCTGTAACATACTCCGAAAATTGTTTTGGATGCATGTGATGAGGAGCACACCCAAACAATTTCCAACCGTGACGGAATGTCAATCACAAAAGATGTGATATGACTTTTTATGGCAATAAGTACCCCCCCACCAGCTCTACCTATCCTATCTTTTCTGAAAATATGGAAATCAGGTGAGTCAAGCAAAACTTCACTATCAGAGATATTAGGGTTTAGCCAAGTTTCCGTAAGCAGCAAGATATCGCAGTTGCTGTTTTCAAGATAAGAGCACAACTCAGTGCGCTTTGAAATAATACTGCGTATGTTGGTGTATGATAAAGTGAAGTTCTTGTACTGAATGGGATCAGCATGTGGCAGGAGATTGTTTACAAGTGTGTGCGTAGCCGACCTACGCGCGAGCTATTGCGATGCAGGTGTTATTTTGTCATTGATTGCGTCGTACACGTAAGTAACGTTATCGATTCGCAGTTTATCGACTGAAAGCTTGAAAGGCACGTTTTTAGCTTTTCCAAATTCTAACAACTTTTTCCTAGCAAACCGTGTTTGCGGAGCAAAATCCTCACGGATGGCAAAGAGCGTGCCCTTCAGTTTGTGGCCCATTTCCATGATGCTGTGCTTGTCTTTAAAGAAAGCGAACTTTGTGATGATCGGTCTGCACTTATCAGAGTTGTATCTTCCAAGCCTGTGGGCTCTTTCAATTTGCGAGGATTGAAGTGTTATGCCCAGGTGCTGCGAACATAATTGAATAACTTTCTGTTCGGATGAGAACCAGGACTCAGACGGTTCGTCAGGTAGGCCAAAGAAAAGCAGGTTAGAACGTCGTGACCTGTTCTCGGCATCTTCACATCGCGATTCAATAGCCTTTATTTTTTCGCATATGTTGACGCCGGAAGTTTGTGAC
Source organism: Rhipicephalus annulatus (assembly GCA_013436015.1). Taxonomy (NCBI): domain Eukaryota; kingdom Metazoa; phylum Arthropoda; class Arachnida; order Ixodida; family Ixodidae; genus Rhipicephalus; species Rhipicephalus annulatus. The sequence goes on from WOVY01005513.1 coordinate 16,204, forward strand.
AAGGAAGTCGATGAACCATCATTTTGCTTTAAAGCCATAACGTCCACCTCCACGGCATGCATCCGGGAGGATATCTGCTTTAGTTCGTCATCAACAGATGTCTGCCAAAGTTTCAGGGCGCGCAGATCATTCAGTATTTCTTCTTGTCTGGAATCTATCCTCTGGACAGTGGCCAGGACGGTAGTTAGAACATCGTTTGTGTTAGGACCGGGATTAGGTTCAACGTCACCGGATAGCAATAAAAGCAGGCTATTGGTATACATGCGAAACCAATTCTTACAGCGTTCAAACATAAGGAACAGTTCGCTTGGGCACGACACCATAAGAAAGCAACGATTGCTGCTGCGGGGACAGCAAGAGCGGTCTAAATAACTAACCTGTAAGAGCAGACAGGGTAAGCGCTCCATTCCGGAACCGGTGTCGTGCCCCAAGCAAGCCTCTCCGGGAAAATGCTTATATGCGGTGCCTCCCTCGAAGATAGTGGCGTTGATTATCGTAGTCGATGACCATGGTTGCTGGTGTAGGAACAGATGATTATCCACTCCTGGCGGTAGCGTCGAATGCACTGGTATTTCCACGGAGCATGAAGTGTCGCCGCACAGAAAGGCGGCATCAGGCAGCACGTCTGGAGTAGAAATCAGCAGGAAAGCCTGTAAGAGCAGACAGGGTAAGCGCTCCATTCCGGAACCGGTGTCGTGCCCCAAGCAAGCCTCTCCGGGAAAATGCTTATATGCGGTGCCTCCCTCGAAGATAGTGGCGTTGATTATCGTAGTCGATGACCATGGTTGCTGGTGTAGGAACAGATGATTATCCACTCCTGGCGGTAGCGTCGAATGCACTGGTATTTCCACGGAGCATGAAGTGTCGCCGCACAGAAAGGCGGCATCAGGCAGCACGTCTGGAGTAGAAATCAGCAGGAAAGCCTGTAAGAGCAGACAGGGTAAGCGCTCCATTCCGGAACCGGTGTCGTGCCCCCAATTTGGCTTTCCACTAGCGCTTCAATCGAGAGATCCTCACGCTGCTCTCGAATGAGCGTCTCTCGATCAACTCTCGGCAGCTCGCTCCAACTTTCCGCTACAGGCGAGAGCGTTGCAACCCTCTCGCTCTGACTCAATGGCGCCATGTTGTCTCCCCCCTCGCATACCGCGCCGGCCGTTTCCGCGACGGGCCGCTCGCGTGACTGCTCACATGACTCATGCGGAAAATTTCCCTTCTGGGGTTCCGTCGACCCGCCGACAAGATCACTTGAGAGTTCACCGCATTGAACCAGATCAAGCTGCCGCGATAGCTTCCGCGCTTGCGATCGCGTGAGGGCCATGCACGCTAAGTTGGAGAAGAACGATTTGCCCTGCTCTTTGAGAAGCTGCTCTGAGTTGTTGGAGAAAAGATAAGGAAAACGATCATTTAGCGCGGCAGACACAGCCGCTTCGGTGCGAAGCTGACCGAACGGGCCTTCAATGACAACCGTGGCGATTGGTAAGCGAACACTCTGCTCCTCGGCGACTTGCCTGATCCACGCGCATTCTCCTGTAAAGTCATCCGGAGACACCAATGAAGGATGGACAACGTCCATGGTTGCTGCTGAGTCTCTAAGTGCTCGGCACGTTTTCTCATTTACCCTAATTTCTTGGAGATACGGCTCCAACAACCGCATGTTTTTTTTCTGATTCTCGGATTGTTGCGAAGGCAAATTTTTCCTGACAGTTTCTCGCGATGTGTCCTTCCTTTTTGCAGTTGTAGCAAATTACCGGCTTCCGTTTGTTTTCCGATTCAAATGCCTGTGTGGTAGAAACCTCACTCGATTTCTCCGCTTCTGTTTTCCCTTCCCCTACACTGTCCTTTGTAAGAGACGGGTCCTTCTTGAAATTACGGTGCGGAGCGGGTTTCCGTTGATCAGGTTTCTTTGAAAAGCTCTCTTTTCTCTCATCCTTTTCAACGCGCACTGCCCTGCTGTGCAACTTTCGGCGAGTATAATACTCCTCAGCTAACTCTGCTGCCTTGTTTAGCTGTACTTCACCAAGCCTGTCCTGCAGCCAAAGTCTGACATTATCCTCGATGCAGCGGTAGAATTGCTCCAATGCAACGCATTCCACCACTTTATCGCGGTCGTCATAAACACCTTCGCCCTTGAGCCATTCAATTAAATCGGCCTTAAGACGAAACGCGAAGTCAACGTGTGACTCATTCCCTTTTTCAGCATACCGGAACCTTTGCCTGAAAGCCTCGGGTGACAACTTATAACGTCTTAAGAGCACTTCTTTAACCTCGTCATAGCTCTCAAACGCTTCCCTCGACAAGCAAGTTATCGCGTCGGACACTTCGCCGGGAAGAAGAGCTAACAGGTTCCGCGCCCAAAGAGACCGCTCCAAAGCGTTTCGCTCACAGACGTGTTCAAACTTGACGAGATACTTCGCCATGTCCTCGCCTACTACGAACGGTGGCAGTTGGTCCCGAATTCTAAAACTGCTGACCTGAACTGTTGGAGAAGCTACGCTAGGCGCCTGCGAACACTGTAGGATTGCCAATTCTAGTCGTTTCATCTCAAGGCGCTCCTGTCTCTCGGCCTCCTCGCGCTCGCGAGCTTCTACTTCTCGCCTTTCAGCCTCCTCACGGCGTGCTTTAATATCCACCCAGGCCTCATCGACTTCCTCAGCCGACACTCCCTCATCCCTCATGATCTCAAGGATCGCTTGCTTTCGTTTCGCACGGCCCAAAGTAATGCCGAGTTCCTCACAAATTTCGACGAGTTCCTTCACTTTAAGGTTCTCCATCGTTCACACTAGCCTCTTGCTGTTTGCCCCTGTTAACAATTTACTTGCCGTACCCACTATAAGTCAACTAGCAAGACGCGCAAGCCATTTTTCACACTCCCGTGTTTACCTCCTCCGCATTAACTTTGGTTTCAAAGCACTTCGACTTTGCTTGAAACGATCAAAGCTCACTCTAATGCTTCACACAGCCCTTCTCTAAACTACTACAACCTGAGCTAGAGTAGTCTGGTGAACTGAGGGGAAAACATCAGGCACTCACCGCATCGATGTCGCTGACGCCGGCCGATCCCACCGCTGCCACCACTGTTGGGAAGTGGACCGATCCCACCGCTGCCACCACTGTTGCGTACGACGGACCGATCCCGCCGAAGCCACCACTGTTGCGTAGCGTATGTTTATCAGCTCGCGACTGCTTCTGCGCAGAGCTGATAAGACGAGCGGACGAGACGACGGTGAGTTAAACAAGGTTTATGTACAGCATATATACAGAGGCGTTACAATTTCGGCACTGGGGCCGACAGAGACTCGAAGAGCCGAGCTCTCCTCTCTAACACATAGGTCAGCCCTTCGCCTAAGACCGCCGACTCACACACATGCCGGCTCTCCGACACGGGGCCTCCTCTCACTCACATAGGACCGCCGATCGCGACGCGCCGCAGGGCTTCTTTTATTTACACCGGGTCCAACCAAAATGTCCAATCAGAAGCGCCGCTGGTCGTCAGGGCAGATTCCTCCAATGGGGGGTCGCCGCGCCATGCGTCAGACCACCAGACACGAGAACGCCGGCTCGCTGTCACGTGCGGAGCTGACTCAATGCACGTGGGCCAGAGACGCGCCGCGCGTGTTTACGCCGTTCGCGCCAGGCCGACTGCGGGCTGGCCTTGACCCAGATTGCCTTTTTCAGAGGCACGGCCGTTTGACGAGGACTCGCTGGCATAACAGCGTGTGCAGGGCTCTTCGTTAAAATGAGCATCCGCAATAGATGCAAGAGAGAGAATGTTCAGTGTTGGATATCACAAACAGCAAATCGATCCGGTAGCCTTTAAAAAAAAATCACAGCATATCCATGGAGTGCATTTAATGAGTGGGGCGAAGCGTCCTTCAGCCCATCCGTCCGTTCGTTCTTGCTTCCGTCCTTCCGCACGACCGTCCATGCGTCCGTCCATGTGTCCGTCTATCCATATGTCTGTAGGTCTGTTAGTGCGTCCACCATCCGTACTTTCGCGCGTCTATCCATCCGTGCGTCCATCTAGTGAACACTCCAAGTACCGCCATCTCTCATCTCGCACCCCCTGTGGCACACATACCTGCTCTAGAGCGCGTATGTGCCACCAGTGGCTAGGTACTACATACATACATGCATACATACATACATACATACATACATACATACATACATACATACATACATACATACATACATACATACATACATGCATGCATGCATGCATGCATGCATACATACATACAAGGGCATGGACAGACTCATGCCTTAGCTTCGCCCCTAAAACGCAACTGCTCATTGCCTTTCGGAACTGAGGAGTGGAGTACCCATGGTCCCACTATTTTCTCAACCGAGAAGGCGCTTCCGTTTCGGTAATCTGAAGCAGTGCGCAGATGCAGCACCCGTTCAGTAGTTTCATCGACGGAACAGTCGTGGCACTGAGTGTCGTCGGCCATCTCAATGTTGAATGAGTAGACGTCGGTGAATGCTATATACACCTTGTCTTACTCGGTGGGAGAGGGGGGAGATACAGTGTTGTGAAATGAAATGGATGAGAAATTTGAAGCGATGACGTGCATCTCACAAAGGTCTGCCATTGGTCGCCCGTTTTCCGGGATTGAGGTGTGAAGTAAAAGCTCTTTGAATGCAACATCGCATGAAAGAGTTACATGAAAGGTCTGAATGTTTTAAGGTATGGGGCACAATCGGTGCCACCGTTTCGATGAAAAGGGGGCGGACGAAGGAGCGGCTCTTTTGTGGACGCCCGTGATGACGACGACGGCATAGGGTTGCCTGAGACAGCCTCGCTCTAAAACACCATAAAAAATTATTACTTGCCTGCGACTACTAGATCTATACGGGGACGCTGTACTTCGCGAAGCCGAGAGTATAATGTTTGGCGTAGGACAACTGGGTAGCGTCGATACGACGTAAAAGAAAGAGCGCCGAACAAGCTTCGCCGACCGATTCTTAGACGTCTCGCGTAAGAACGGCAAAACCGAGACGAGTAAGAATGGCGGGAAGCAACCGGCAAATGCCCACTTTGGGGGAACAAGGCCGCTATGGATATTGCGCCGAACAGTATGTCGGTGCTAAGCTGCAGCACGTTTGGTATATCGGAGGGCTCGCGCTGAATGACAAGGTAGTAAAACTATAGAGAGAGTGGGAGAAGAAAGGCGGCGCCGAAATTATGCTCCTGTACGTATTATAGCGCATACGAGGCGCCCCGTCTCGAATATGGCGCAGCGTCTCTCGAGTCGTAATGGATCCTGCCATGCGTATGGACAACCAGAACACGCAAACGTTGTACAAGCACGAACTACACACACACTGCCGTCTATGGCTCAAGTGCCGGAGTCTTGTACGCCCTCTTTAAGGGCGTGCTAGGCAGTTTTTTCTCCCCGGATGAGCCGAACGATCTCGTATATGGGAGGACTCGTTCGTCGCTGACGAGGTTTTCGAGGCAGTTTGGGGGGCGCCGTGGGTTATGACTCGATCTCGTAAGAGAGCAAGCACTGCGCTGAACGGCCGGGCTACAGAACCCCGAGAGCTGTCGAACGACTTGCGTCTTCGGTATCGGCGAACTTGAAGTCTGTGCGCCTCGTCTGCGCGTTGTATTCGAGTGCGAATATTAAGGGCGAGTTTTCCAGCCCTTTTATTGGGCTTTTATGTGCTTTATGCTTGAGATCAGGGTTTTTAGTGCTGTCTGGCCCTTGTCTCATTGCCTAAGTATGGGTTTGTGTCTGTCTTTTGGACGGGCATTTCATTAATGTGGCTTGACGGGCGTTTTCTTCAAGAATGTGTTCACGAGTGTATTGTTGGTATTGTGCGTCCCACAAAATATTTGAATTTTTCCTCTGTTTCATTTGTAATTTTTGATAGACACACGCACACATGGAAACGCTCGCATGGACATACCCAATTAATCCCCAACCCGGAAAACAGTTCTGGCTCCCGCTATGGTAGCCAGGCCCGTCGATGACGCAATTTGGCGAGCGAACAGAGCGATTTTTAGCTGTCTGAAACTCATAACTGTAGGTTTTCTACCGTTTGCAGTGCTATAATGTATGGCTAATATGTCTTCAGATGTCTGGACTTCCGGTCGGCAAAGTTTTCTCACCATGTTCAAAAAGTGCTGCAGGATCCTTTGTCATTGGTTTCGATCCCGTGTAACACCATCTGTTAAGCAAATCTCATCATCTGCCTCTTCATCTGTCTCATGATGTCGTAACTAATATAAGGATCTGTCTGATGCGAATATGTCATTATATTAGCTTCTTTCTGTCAGTCTTGTGCCTTCTGGCATAAGGCCATCCTTGTAGCAATGTGCTCGTATCAAGGCAGCGCGGCTTTCGATCTCGATTGCCTGCACACTCGTAAACGTACCTTCGAAGTATAGTGGTGCACGCGTGGCAGTTTATCAAGTTCGTCCTCTCACGTGTGTGGCCAATGGGCGTTACCACGCCCGAGAAGCGAGGCACGCACGTGGAGTGCGTTGCTTTCGCAGGCGTATATATGTACTCCACCCAACGGTGGGAATTCGAAATTCCCATCGCGCAATTCTTCAGGAGATGGGAGGAGCAGACGCCATGCTGTCTGATGGGGCAAATCGGTATCCGGCGCGTCGCTCGTTCCAGGGTGGGCCAGCTGTTTAGGAAGTGTTAGCGGCCGTCACGCCCATCGTTCTGTACGGGTTATACGCCTCTATAGAACGTGCTTGTGTTTGTATCTGTTCATGCGAACACGTGCGTGCGTGCGTTGCATACATATATACGTAGGTACATACATACATACATACATACATACATACATACATACATACATACATACATACATACATACATACATACATACATGCGTACGTACATGCATGCATACGTACATGCGTACGTACATACATGCATGCATACATGCATACATACATGCATACATACATGCATACATACGTACATGCATGCATACATGCATACATACATGCATACATGCATACATACATGCATACATGCATACATACATGCATACATACGTACATACATACATACATACATACATGCATGCATACATACATACATACATACATACATGCATACATACATACATACATACATGCATGCATACATACATGCATGCATACATGCATACATACATACATACATACATACATACATACATACATACATACATACATACATACATACATACATACATACATACATACATACATACATACATACATACATACATACATACATGCGTACGTACATGCATGCATACGTACATGCGTACGTACATACATGCATGCGTACGTACATACATGCATGCATACATGCATACATACATGCATACATACATGCATACATACGTACATGCATGCATACATGCATACATACATGCATACATGCATACATACATGCATACATACGTACATACATACATACATACATACATACATGCATGCATGCATACATACATACATACATACATACATACATACATGCATACATGCATGCATACATACATACATGCATGCATACATACATGCATGCATACATGCATGCATGCATGCATACATACATACATACATACATACATACATACATACATACATACATACATACATACATACATACATACATACATACATACATACATACATACATACATACATACATACATACATACATACATACATACATACATACATACATACAATGTTAGTCTTGCCACGCCGCGGTGGTCTTATTTGTAGTCCTGTTTTTTAGAGGACCTGGCTTAGACTACCCTGTGCAGTCGTTGTCGCTAAGCAGGAGGAGGAGGAGGAAAGCTTAAGCAGAAGGACAGGGAGGTTAGCGAGTTCTTAGACCGGCTGGCTACCCTGTGCTGAGGAAAGGGTTGAGGGGGAATAAAAGATGATAAAGAGAAATGTTGCGAAGAGAGAGAGATTCCGAAAAATAGCGACAGAGGAAAGGCAACATCAAAGAGTATATGAGACACTAAAATCTGTCTCTGAGGCCTCTTGTCCGAAAAAAGCGCAGCAAAGATTTCAAAGCCTTCTGGGCCGAGGATGGGCTTGGCTAATGACCCAGAATCCTTTGTTCCGACAAAGGCCCATCATCCAGTCTATCCAGAGCTGCAGTCAGTTCTTGTCTTAGTGCGTTGAAATGGGTGCACTCACATAGAAGGTGTGCAATGGTTTATTCGCAGCTGCAGTAAGTGCATGTAGAAGAGCTGGCCATTCCAACGAGATAGGAGTATGCGTTCGTGAAGGCCACTCCGAGCCACAGGCGGCATAGAAGAGTCTCCTCAGCTCGAGATATCCCTGAGCGAAGACGAAGCTGCAGCTGAGGTAGTTGTAGTAGTGGTGGTGGTGGTGGCAGTAGTAGTTGTACTACTACTACTACTACGCCCCGCCGCGGTGGTCTAGTGGCTGAGGTACTCGGCTGCTGACCCACAGGTCGCGGGATTGAATCCCGACTGCATTTTCGATGTAGGCTAAAATGCTGCAGACATGTGTGCTCAGATTTGGGTGCACGTTAAAGAACGCCAGGTTGTCGAAATTTCCGGAGCCCTCCACTATATACGGCGCCTCTCATAATCATATGGTGGTTTTGGGACGTGAAACCCCATGTATCAATGGTAGAGTCGTTAAGTTGCTCTGTAGCTTTCGGAATGACGCGCGTTTGATCCCAGCCGCGATGGCTGAATTTCGATGGACGTGAAATGCTAGAGGCCTGTGTGCTGTGCGATCTCAATGGATATTATAAAAAACTACAACTGCAAATCTCGACGTGCAACTGGAGCGGGACCAAGCCCCAAGAATAAACGACGACCGATGAATAAACGACGACCTAATGGAAACGTGGTAGGCGAAGCTCGTCCTCGAGGACCTGGAAGACCAGCGACAACTCGTCGTCAGGGCCAAGAGGGCAGTCAAAGCCAGAAGGTTTCTGGACTAGGGAACCCTCCCACCTTAGGGTGACACCGGGCCTTGCTCGGAACACTATTTTCTAAATAAATGTTTATTCATCTCTCTTCTCGAAATCGCCGGAGACCTCCACTACGGCGTGCTTCGTAGTCCTATCGGGGCTCTAGAAACGTGAAGACTCTCAAATTATCATCTTTCATCAACACGTTGGCGCGTGTTTTAGAAGAGATAAAGAGATAGAGAGAGAGAGAGAGAGGCAGGCTAGGACATACCACTAAGGTATAACACAACCTACGAAAAATTTACACTGCACATGAAGACAAAGGACAGCGAGTTCGCGCTTGGACATGTTCTCTTTCATTGTACAGTGAGAAGTGTCTGCTGTTTTACATTTTATAGATGAACAAATTTGTGCAGCAATGCAATTTTTTAAATGGATACCAGGTGTATAGTATCACGGTGTTGATTAATTTTCACGTTCTGGGCTGGGACAAGGAAACGAAGAAGAAGAAGAGCGCGAGGGACAGACGCGGGGACGCTCAAGTGACAGCAGAGCGCTTCCGAACGCAGTTAAATAAACAAGTATTTTTGCCTTATACCTAAAAGACGGAGTTGAGTCTGATCGCAGTGTCTGGAACGCCATCGTCTAAACATTGGTGCCGAAGAACCGGGATTGAAAACCAGGACCCTACGGACGGCTACCAGTCAACTGCAGCGGCATGGAGCGACTGAAGTCGAAGCGGACGTCGCGGCGAGCACAGAACACGAGGATTATAAACGAGGCAAGTGATCTCCTCGCTAACGACTCTGCCTCCTATGACCAGCTCAACTCCATATATGAGAGGCTGAAGGCTAATAACGAAGAGCTTAAAAACTTGAACCACGAGATTGAGCCGCATATACCTGACGAGGAGTTCGAGGTCGAGTATAACGCTGTCTTACAATACGAGGACGTTGCTACGCGCATTCTCGCTGAGATTCTGGGCAAGAAAGATCGCATGCTAAGGACATCGACCGGAATTCAAGAAACAGTTTCCCAGACAGTCGTAGCACCATCAGATGGAACTGGAGTTAAATTGCCTCAACTGACAATAGCTCCTTTTTTTGGAGACCTATGCAAGTGGCCCGAATTTTGGGAACAATTTTACCAAATTGTTCATAGTAACAATCGCATCACTGCCACGGAGAAGTTTCATTACCTGCGACTGTATCTTAAAGGAGACGCTGCATCAGTAATTGCGGGTCTTCCGACGACAGAAAGTTGCTACAGTGACGCCATCAAAATGCTACAGAAGCGATTTGGGGACAAGACGCGCCTGGAGCAAGAATATTTTGCCAAGCTACGGATGTTAAGCCCTGTCCGTTCATCGACTGACACCAAAGCGCTACGCAGCTTGTACGACCAAGTTCTCGTGAATATCCGAGGCTTAGAGACTTTGGGTGTGCACAAGTCGTCATTTTCGTCAATGCTCTGCGACATCCTACTGCGTGCTCTTCCACGGGATATAGTCGTGCAGTATCATCGATTATGTGCCGTCCAGTTGGCATATGACTCGAGAGCTGAAGCTACATTCGTGGGACTGGACCGTGTGCTCAACTTCCTGTGTATTGAGCTGGAAAGCCTGGAAAAGAGTGATTTTAAGGATGCCAAAGAACGAGAACATGGAACACTCCCCGTGGCCAGTCAGTCGACGTACTCTCGGCGTGGAAAACCGACGTCATCTGTGCTTCACAGCAACTCGGTACGAGAAAAAAAGGACAACTGCGTATTCTGCTCGTCCAGCCATCATGGATCGGAAGCCTGCACAGGTGACTTGTCACTGACGCAGAAGAAGCAACTGCTTTCCAACGACAAAAGGTGTTTCCGCTGCACCACCAAAGGACATCGGGCACGGGACTGCAAAAAAAGGATTTCCTGCTCCAAATGCCAAGCTCGACACGCTACAAGCATGTGCGATCCCGATAGGTGTTCGCGGAAGTCAGACTATGCTAACAAGAACCACGAAAAAACTACGACAGTCTGTGCATCACTTGGAAGAAGACCCGTCAAGGAAGACTCTACCACTTCCGTTTTTCTTCAGACTTTCAGAGCATGGGCCATGAATGATGACACCTGCCGCTACATACGAGGCGTTTTCGATGGTGGCAGTCAGAGGACTTTCGTAACTGAAGATCTGTCCAAGCACCTCAAGCTGAAAAGCGTGGGAGCAACTCGAATAGCCTTCAATACTTTCGCAAATACATCGGACCAAGAGGCTAAGAGGCGTCGCATAGTAGAACTACGACTGCGAAGCCAGTTTTCCGACGCGGAAATAGTCTTAACTGCCATAGAGATCCCAAGCATCTGCCAAGACATCGCAGAGACTGCAATGGACGTAGCCTTCGTTGCGTCTTTCAAGAAGCTGGGAAACGATATTGCCGATGAGCTCCAACATCCATCTATCATAACTAAGAGTGGCATCAGCGTACTTATCGGGTCCGATCAGATGTGGAAAGTGTTGACCGGCGAAGTTTCACGGTGCGAAGGCAACGAATCATTGATCGCACTGAACTCCAAGCTTGGATGGACCTTCCAGGGAAGCACATCGCACTTGGTGTCCCACCCAACTACTTCACAAATGATGGTGTGCGTGCTAAAAGCCCAAGCTACTGATTCCGACGAGATATTGCGCTCCTTTTGGGAACTTGAAAACATAGGAATTACGGACGCGATAAACAAGCCACCTGAAATGAGCGACACCATGAGGCATTTTGAGCAAACGATTAGCTTCAAAAACGGAAGATATGAAGTGACCCTCCCTTGGAAGGATAATTTCGAGCTTGCAAGCAACAGGCAAGTAGCCGTTACTCGACTGGACAGGCTTGTCAACCGTCTCAACTCCAGAAAAGGACTGCTCGAAACGTATGACCGTACCATAAGGGAGTACTTGAGGGCAGGACACGCCGAAGTAGTCAGTGACGTACCTGCAGAGGTGACGAAATTATATTACATGCCGCACAAGGAAGTCATGCGTGAACAAGCACTGACGACGAAAATGAGAGTGGTGTTTGACGCTTCATCACATGCCAAAGGATGCAAGTCACTTAATGACTGCCTTCAAAAGGGTGACAACTTATACCAAGACCTCGTGCAAATTTTGCTACGCTTCAGAACGCACCCGGTGGCAGTTATCGCGGACATAGAAAAGGCATTCCTTCAAATTGCGATTCGGGAGGACGACAGAGACGCTTTCCGCTTTCTCTGGTTTGCAGAAGGAGATTTATCCAAGGGCAAGCTGCAAGAGTGGAGGATGACACGAGTGCCTTTTGGAGCCACATGTAGCCCATTTTTGCTCACAGCTGCTATTCTCTACCACGTAAAAAGAGCACCGGCTGTCATGGCACAAACTGCGCAAACTCTTGCCGAGTCGTTCTACGTGGATGACTTAGTCACTGGTGCCGACACAGAAGAGGAAGCCGCTAAACTATGCCGAGAAGCGCGCTCAATAATGAAATCGGCCGGCATGACATTGCGAAAATGGACAACAAATTCAGCAAATTTGATGCGCACGCTTGAAAATCAAGTGGAATCTACTAGTAATGAGATGGTCGTTCTTCACGAGACGTCGGTCAAGGTTCTGGGTTTGGTTTGGAATCCTGCAAAGGATGAATTCAACTTTTCGGTTGAAAACCTACTCCGGTTTTTGACAGCACAGACGGGTACAAAACGATTTGTCTTGCAGTCAGCATCAAGAATATTTGACCCGTTGGGATTTGTAGCACCATATACTATTGCCATACGAATATTGTTTCAGAGACTGTGGATACGAGGAATCGGCTGGGATGAAGTCATACCCAATGACCTGCAAAAAGAATGGAATGATTGGGTCATCCAGCTGCCGCAACTGCAAGACGTCGTCGTTCCTCGCTATCTGGGCGGCGGAGCAAGGAAGACCAATGTGCTTCAAGTACATGTTTTCTGCGATGCCAGTCCAGCGGCATACGGAACAGCGATATACGTCGTATCAAGTCCTGAGAAGCCGATACTGTTGATTGCGAAGTCCCGTGTAGCACCCATTAAGGAGACAACGCTGCCGCGATTGGAGCTGCTGGCTGCCTTAATCGGCTCAAGAATGTTGGCATACGTGAAAAGGGCTTTGAGGAATGTTCAAGTTGACTACACGATGTGGACAGATTCCGCCATTGTGTTGTCATGGATAAAAGGTGACGTCAGAAAGTGGAAACAGTTCATAGCCAACAGAGTCAATGAAATTAGGTGCACTACAGATCCATCAAAGTGGAAATACTGTCCTGGAACGGACAACCCGGCTGACCTACTCACACGTGGCGCGACGCTTGAAAGACTGATGTGCAGTTCGAAATGGTGGCATGGTCCCGAGTGGCTAACTAAACCGATGTCTGAATGGCCCCTACAGCTCTGTGAACTAGACATAGCGGAAGCCACCCAAGGTGAAGTTACAACAGTCCACGTCGCACTAATGACACGCTTCTCAGTTCCGATAATTGATATTCAACGGTACAGCAGGCTTCAACAGCTACTCAGAGTCACTGCGTGGATTTTCAGATTTACTGACCGATGCAGAAAAAGAAGTAATCATACAGGACATCTCGTAGCAACAGAAATCCTGAACGCTGAACAGTATTGGATAAAATGTACACAAGAGCAAGGCTTTCTTGAAGAACTCACCACTTTGACCAACGGCCAACCAGTCGAGTCTACATCTCGAATCGCTGAACTACGCCCTTACATAGACAAAGACGGAATTCTTCGGGTTGGAGGCCGTTTATCCCTCATGCATTCCACACAAGATGTCAAGCACCCAATCATAATGCCGTCAAGTCACCACTTTTCGACACTTTTGGCAAACAGAGCCCATCTTCAAGTCTTACATGGAGGAGTTAGAGATACACTTACGCAGCTTCGGGAACGCTACTGGATTTGTCGAGCTCGCTCTTTGGTAAAAAGAGTGCTGCATGGCTGCAGTATATGCAAGCGTTTCAGTGCGGGCCCAGGAACTGCTGAGACTGCTCCGTTAACAAGTCATCGAGTGACACCAACGAACCCGTTCGAAGTTGTAGGAGTCGACTTCGCGGGCCCTCTGTATGCACGCACGGAGAAAGGGGACACGAAGTGCTACGTTGCACTTTTTACGTGCGCCGTATCTAGAGCCGTGCATCTCGAGCTTGTCTCGGAAATGACATCCGAGGCTTTCCTGCTGTGCCTACGACGATTTGCAGCTCGGAGAGGATTACCTAGGGTGATCTATTCTGACAACGCACGGAGCTTTCACAAGACATCGGCAGACATAAAGCGGCTAAACCGAATGTTCTCTGAAGAGGACGTCGCTAGTCACCTCAGCACCAACGGCATTTCGTGGAAGTTTATAGCACCAAATGCTCCTTGGTGGGGTGGATGGTGGGAGCGCCTTGTACGATCAGTGAAGCTTCCGCTGCGAAAAATTATCGGCAAAGCTCGTCTGAACTACGAAGAAATATCGACAGTGCTGGCGGAGGTAGAAGCAGTCGTAAACTCTAGGCCTCTGACTTTCATCGAGACAGATGCAGGAGAACCTTGCACTTTGACGCCAGCCGAACTTCTCCTTGGACGAAGATTGACTTCCATACCGTATGCGACCGCTGACGAAGTCAACAGTAATTCCAAAGATCAGACGCCATACGCAGACACAACTACAGGAAGCTGCTGGTTGAAAGTTTTTGGAAGCGTTGGCAAAAAGAATACCTGTTGCAATTACGATCTGCACACTTTGCCGACACGAAATCAAATACAGCATTGAAGCAAGGGGACATAGTTCTCGTGCATGCGGACAACACTCCACGCCAGCTATGGAAGCTTGCAAGGGTCACGGAAGTGTACCGCAGTGCAGACGGTGTCATTCGTTCTTGCAAGATCAAGTTGCAAGGTGGTCACCTTGCGATCAGGCCGATACAAAGACTGTACCCACTTGAACTATGTGTTTAACTTTGCGCGGCCGGGAATGTTGATTAATTTTCACGTTCTGGGCTGGGACAAGGAAACGAAGAAGAAGAGCGCGAGGGACAGACGCGGGGACGCTCAAGTGACAGCAGAGCGCTTCCGAACGCAGTTAAATAAACAAGTATTTTTGCCTTATACCTAAAAGACGGAGTTGAGTCTGATCGCAGTGTCTGGAACGCCATCGTCTAAACAACGGAGACGGAGAGGCTCACAAGAATAAAAAAAAAGATAAGAAAAGCTCACGCGTTCTTTTTCGCGGGATTGTTGTTGCTTACACGTAACGAAAGGGCAACGAATCAACAAAAACGAAGAAACAGAAAGAATGCGCTTAGAAGAATGAAACAACGGGTTATTTGTTTTTGTGCAACGTTGCTGAGCGTTGAGCGGGCACTCTTCCCAACGCCGCTATCTTGGCTGCACAGGATTCACCTGGATGCTGCGAGGCTCTGATTTG
This sequence comes from Rhipicephalus annulatus, assembly GCA_013436015.1. NCBI lineage: Eukaryota > Metazoa > Arthropoda > Arachnida > Ixodida > Ixodidae > Rhipicephalus > Rhipicephalus annulatus. The sequence goes on from WOVY01005513.1 coordinate 31,573, forward strand.
GACCCATCGGAGCGCACCTTTCTTGGGCTCTAATTTTCTCTTTTTCGCGCGTTCTTCGGCATTCGCTCGTCTTTCGCGTTTGCTACTGTTGCTGCCGGCGGAGTTACCGCCGCACACTGTAGGCTAACGCCGGCCTTTTGTCTTTCGAGGGGCTTCACCTGTGGAGGTTCGCACAAGCGTGTGAGCTCACGAACGAAAAAGCCGGAACTCGAGAAGGCAACGCGCGAGGCGGTACACACGGACAGACAAGGCCTACATACCTGCGGACGACGGTAATCCGTTTATATTCCTATATACCGGAACAAAAGATTGCTTTCGTGGGTCCCCCTTTAATCCTCGCGGGAGTAACGTCCGGTCAGCCTGCTCCGGTGATTGGTTTGTGTTCACTCAGGTGTTCGCACCCCTGTGTTGATGGAAGAACAACAGATGATGGAACGAGAGCCAGGAACTCTCTGAACAATGCCGAACAAACGCGGTTCGCGCGAGAATTCTCGAGACCTCGTATCCGCGCGAACAATACAGTGCATCCTTTCAAGGCGAAAGGTTTTAATGCCTCAGCAAATGCATGAAATGACCGTGAGCGGCGGCGACATCAACACGATAGATGCTAAGAATGGTCATGGGATGTTACAAAAAAACGTGACGTCACATCGCCCTTATGTGACGTCCCATCATGACGTCGCATGATGACGTTATCACATGACATCGGCGCTTACTCGAAGGTGCCCCTAATGCTTTTGGGTGGGTCAATGCAATCGATTGGGAGCTTTCGCCTTTTAGTCTCCTCAGATAATGCATAATGATCCATGCAACTATGTTATAAGTGCCACCTTTTCGCGCTATCACGGTTCGTGACGTGATAAGTAGGACAATCGAAGCAGTGGAGCGCCGCTTTGTAGACACCTGCATAGGACATGAGGAAAGATACAGTGGTATAGAACAAGGAGTTTTTAGACCTCTTAGGTATAGACCTATAGATTCCGCGTTCGTAAACAGGAATAGGTGCCGTCTACGTGGTGCCGTCTACAGCCGTTTGGGCTATCGTCTGGCGTTTCTTAGAGAACCGTTAAGGACATACGGACAGACAGGCAGACAGACAGACAGACAGACAGACAGACAGACAGATAGATAGATAGATAGATAGATAGATAGATAGATAGATAGATAGATAGATAGATAGATAGATAGATAGATAGATAGATAGACACAGACAGACACAGACAGAAAGACAGACAGACGGACGGACGGGCAGACGGACAGAAAGCCAGATGGACAGACAGACGGACGGATGGACAGACGGACAGAAAGCCAGGCGGACTGACAGACGGACGGATGGACAGACGGACAGAAAGCCAGACGGACGGATGGACAGACGGACAGACGGACAGAAAGCCAGATGGACAGACGGACGGATGGACAGACGGACAGACAGGCGGACGGACAGACGGACGGAAGGACCAAGATTTTTGCGTCGAAGAAAGGCTATCGTCTTTAAAAAAAATTGATGCAGCTGCCGAGGTTGCTGAGCAGCGGGGTCATCCTGCAGTGCGGAGAGCACCTGCGTTCGTACCGACACAGCGCGTTTGGCGCGTTCACGTCTCCTCTGCATACCGCGGGTCGCACGGCGGTGCCGCTCAAAGGCTGACCTCCAACCTCTCCGAGGCGTGGAGGGGTCGCTAATATACCGGAGGTAGTGGCGTTCGCTCCACGACTTCCGTGCAGAAGACTGAACCGCGAGCACGATCCGATGCCTAGAGCTCGTGTCTTGACCGGTGGCCGTGCAATCACGTTTTTTTTAATATCTGTTTACTTGTGGCTGAAGTTGGCTTGTTTTTCAACTTCTTTTCACGACTCGCAGTCACGAAAGCAACCAGGTGGCGGCACGATTAATTCAGTGCAGGACTAAGTATGTCCCAGAACACCAGAAGAAAACTATCGGTTCTAAGAGCTTTTGCAGCCCGTTTTTATTGCCGAATGGTATGCTAGGACTTCAGGAAGACCCGCCACCCTCTTAATTGGTGCTGCTATTATATGGATTCTTTTTTCATTTTTCTTTTTTTTCTATTGCATGGTTAGATCCGCAACCCAGAATATCCGTGTGGGTCAAAATGGTTGTAGGTTCACTGCCTGTGGACGGCAAGTTGTTTTTTTTCTCGCCATATTGTAGTGCTCACATTTGTGTCATAATTGCTACAAATGACGTTTCAGATACTCTGCTCAGCTTTATTTTATCTTAGTTATTATTCCCTCACAAGAAGCAAAACAAACAAAAAAACGAGCATCGGAAATCACACTCATTTCGATCAAAACAGGAAGTCCAAGCAAGTGTCCTGTAGGAACAAAACAAAGAAAGAACAAAAGCGAAACAAGCGCAATTATTCCAATTTAGGCAAATGAAACAATGTTGATGTTGAGTCTTTCATCCGCTTAAAAGTATATTGTGATTATTTTCTAAGCGCGAAAGACTCAAAAAAGACGACAGGTTCTGTCGTCTTTCTTGTGGTGTCATTTCGCGCCAAAAAATAATCGCTGTGGATTCACACCAACTAGACCGCCAAAGCAATGCATTGATTAAAGGGCACATTTTTCCTTGCTATATAAATCTTGGTATTTTTATGAGCTTGCTTTTAACACCAGTGGAAACATGAACCGATGTACGTATGAAGGGGACACGAAGCTGTCATTACGACTATCGCCACTCTGTCCGGAGCTTTTGGGGCCTCAAAATGCGGAGGTTATCGATGGTTGATCGCTCGCTATTGTCACAAATATGAAAAAAAAAGAAAGCGTTCTTGCGAAGTGATTAATCACAGTTTCCGTGCATTGCTAATATTACGTTCTCAAATGATTGATTTAGTTCGGTGAAAGAGAACGGGTCACCCCAACAGTGCTCCCTTGAAAGACGATCACGCACCTTTAAACTGAGAACTTAGAGGGAAGCATATAAAAAAGAAACAATAATAAAATGTAAAGTGAAAAAAATTGGTTCGGATGCCTTATGAAATGGTAGCATTGTAGCATGGTTATTCGATATATGAAACTTTTATGGCATTTGCGCCACTTCACACACACTCGTCACACACACACACACACACACACACATATATATATATATATATATATATATATATATATATATATATATATATATATATATATATATATATATACTGATTTTCAACAACTATTTTCATGATTTCTTCTTCCCTTTACTGCTGCAAGTCTGCCCAGGATATTAAATCGTATAATGCTTAGGTAAGAACTTCGCTGGCGAAGGTGGTGATTGCAATAAAGCTTTTTTTTTCGAACATTCATTTTTTCCGGTTCTTTCATGCAATCTGTATAACAGAACAAGAAAATCTGAAATAATCGACATTGGCTCAGTTTAAACACGTCTGGCGATCGAACTCTCGTCTAGCGGTTGTCGATAAATCACTCTCGGTGAGGTCGTTAATCACTTTGCATAGCGCGTGGTTTGTGGCGGGTGTATTTTTTTTTAGATTTCTTTTTCTCCAAAGTTTCGGCATTATCGGTAGAACGGATCTCGTTTGCGATATTGCGGCGACACGTTTCTTATCTCACTTTTTTGTTTCCTATTTTTCGACACTCAAAAAATTCTGTGTCGCTGATTTCGCATTATTATTCGCTGGGAAGCGCATTAACGCAATATACAGCTATACGCTGGAAAAATGCTCGCCTCGTGCAAAGTTTTCTCGCCATTACTCATCGCATCTATTTTTGTGTGCGGAACGGCTTTAGTGGGATTGGTGGTTTTCCGAAAAAAAAATGTTCCCTTAGGAACTAACTACACCGTAGTTATTAGAGCGGTGCTCTTTTGCTACCGTGACTGCGTAGAGTGACGTCACCATTGGTGCCGTAACTGATAGCCAGTTAGACATGAAAAAGTAACCAAATGACATTGCAAAACGAAATGAGAAAAAATACACAGGATCTGATGGGGTTTGACACCGGGCCCGTCTGCGTGGCATTTGAGTATTCTATACCAACGCAACATAGGCGTTGCGTGCGTGAGGGGCAGGGGGGGGGGTGCAGGGGAGTAGCTGCCCCTCTCCTATCCCCATAAGATAGGGGGGCGCAGTCAGCCCCACATAATAGAAGGGGTGCACTACGACTGCGGTGGGGGAGAGCAAATCAGCCATATAGAGAAGAAAAGCGCTGTGCGAGAACCCCCCCCCCCACCCTTGAATGGGAACCCTATACGAACTCTTACGCAAGGCAATGCTGGTGATTGAAACTCAATTGCTAAAGAGACCCTATAGAGGCGCCATGTCGACGCCATGGAATGGCGTTGACGTGAGAAATGCATACCCCGGTAGAAGAGTAAACCAACGAGAAGCACTCATCACAGATTGCATGCGAATTGCGCTACCTATTGCTTCTAATGCTTCTCTCCCTCGGTAAAGTATTCAGCCATAATTCTTCATCGTTAGTCACATGTGGCATCAGCTAAGTGCACACGATACCTTTCATGTGTGTATCGCGTAGCTTGCTTATCAAAAGAGAGACTAAGAAAGGCCTGGTGGGTGCATTCTTGGTTCACAAAAGGTATGATTTATGGCGTAGTTAATACCTTGCGGAAAGCCAATACTTCGAACACGCGGCTTGATATTGCTCCAAAAAGAAGATGCACTCAGAATTACTAGGCAGTATCGGAATTGTCGAACTTTTTTTTTCCTTCTTGCATACCCCTGCACCACCACCCCCACCACTACCACCACCACCACCACCACCACCACTTACACCTCGTCTAACTATATATGAAGGTTTGTTTACTTCCTTCGTGGGAGTACTTCTGAAATTTCGTATAACGACACTCCAAGTGACTGCCTCGCAGTTTTCTCGTCAAAGTGCGATAACTCATTGTAGAGGAAAAAACTTGAGCCAGTCCTCACTGTGAAAAGTTTCGGGCAGCTTCGTGCTCTAAACTTTATCAAAACGCAGCCTCGATTGCTATAAACTTTGAAGGTCTTTGCTGTGCAGTGCAACGCGTTCACGTGAAAACAACAACAAACATTCGATAAGGTTTGTATAGTGAACCGTGGCTTCACACGAACGCGTCCCTAACGCGGTTGTCACTGGTTTCCAGGTCGTGGGATTATTATTAAGGTTCCTGTCTCATCCAAGCCTGACGGTGATGCATCCATGGTTTAGTTAACGCGATTGCGGCGCAGTTCAATTTGGTAAAGTGGATGACATACGTTAGTGCGGTTCGAAAGGGTTCATGAGAGCTTGCGCGCGGGTATTCGTCTACGCGGTTATCGCATGGGTAAAGTGCATTCCTTGACTTGATGAACCGTCGCTGACAGCAGTTCTGGTAAACTCTTTTACAGACAAACATTATGAATGATGGAGGGTGAAGTGTTTTGCAAGTTTATGCTTAAGTTTAGCTGTAACGTGTCTGTGTGCAATGTTCAGCGTGCCATCTAAATTGATTGGATTCAGGAACCCTGACATTTGAGAAAACGGTGCTGGGGCGGGGTTTATAATATAGTGGATAGGGCCTGGAGCAGGTGATAACTGGTAGCTGGCTGGAGTTGTTTACGGCGGCAGCAGCTCTTCTGGTAGTTAATTCTGATTATACGGAATCAATCTGTAAGAAGAAAGATGCTGGCGGGTGGAAGGGGGAGGGACATTGACGTTTCTTACTCTATGGTGCTCATTTAATTTCCAAGTATTAAGTGCCACTTTAAGGGGCCGGGCTGTCGTATTCTGCCATCGTAGAGAAACTATTTCTGACTCATTATGGTCTCGAATATAAATGGTCGTAGCAGATGAGGAGGTATGAACGTTTACTGCACGGAATGGTGTTGCAATGCTACTCCCGCCTCAATCCAGGGTGGCAGATCTTCGCATTCCAGACACCCTCTGGCCTTCGTTATCTTCGTGGCCCTGCCGACGAGAACAATTCGATCCACGCTTGAATATAGCTTGCTGAATCGTGTATATTTCATGTATAGGCCACACTTCCGTAAAGGCCCCTGGGGTAAGTTCAGGTGCACGCTAAAGTACCCCAGGTGGTAGAAATTTTCGCAGTTTTCCACTACGGCGTCTTTCATACTCACGCCCTGGGTATGAGGCTTGAACCCCGACAATGTAAGTTGTTATTTTAGACAATGCCATTACTGTCAACCGGCTTTTGTGGAACTATCGCGTTTTCTTTTTGCAAGCGCTTTTTTATGATGATTATGCTCCTTGGAATATTGGCACCTACCTAGTCAGGCGGACGGGTCAAGAGTCGGGCGAACCGTACGGACTGGATTTATCATTATTAATATTTTGTAAGCGCATTCTGCTGCATTTGCCGCTGCTTTCATTGTCGCATCTTTCTGTTCTATGTACCTCAACCCTCGGGAGACGTCAAACACCACGATGGTGGTAAAAGATGAAAACATGGCGGTCATACCACAAGGGCCACTGGTGAAAGATACGAAAAACAGCTTATTCGGTCACGTTCCTCTGGGAACGTAGGGACTTGCGTCATCACCCACGGGCAATGCGCATTAGCCAGAACGGTCACGCTGTCCTTGCCGCTAACCATGACGAATGATCAGCGCTACAGAGCTTCGCTTTCAGCTTCCAATTACAGAGAGCCACTGTGGTCGGAAGTCGTTTTTGTATTTGAATCATCCGGTCCCGAAACGTAGAGTTGGGCATTTTGATCAACCCGACGTGACTGTGGGAATGCGACTGCTGTCGTTTGAACGCTAACCATTAGTTTTAGTGATCCGCATTTAGAGAGAGAGAGAGAGAGAGAGTGAGAGAGAGAGAGAGATGAGTGGATGGAACCGGAATTCATGGCGCGAGTGGAGAGGACTACGTGCGTTCGATAACGGATATTTTCATTGGCATTTGCTTTGTTTGTATTTTTACTCTCGAGTCAACATGGTGTTTTAGCAGTGACTATCTACCGTCAGGTATCTTGACATCGTGCCGTCATGGTCGGCACGTAGCTTTTTTAAGTGTTTTACCAGCTTGTGTGGCTAATTATGTACGGAATGACATGATTAGACAGCCGAAGTGGAAAATAGAAGTCCTGCAGGCTAAAAATGTGATGTGCAGACCACCATGGTACGGTATTACTGTAGTTACCGTATAAGATAAACCAGGAAGGGCAGAATACCGTATAATATCCTGGTTTGGGAACAGTTTTACCATGTGCTGCTGAAAGATTGGACACTGATGCAGCCTATTAGATTGCCAATCGTATGGGAACCATTTCTCGGTATTCTCCAATATCGCTCGCATTCCGAGAGAGAGCATTGAGTGTGTTGATTGAGTTTGGTCCCCAAATTTCGCGTCAGTCTTGGACTCTGTTGTATCGATCACATTGCCGCGTCACCATTTTTTTTAGAGCGTCTGCACTCAACACGCTTTTGCACACTCCGGAATTGGCGTTCTTTTGCCCAAATCACTGTGCAATCTGACGACGACATCAGGTAGCACTGCCGTCGCGACGTGATGACGTAAGCAGGCGGCGTCATAACATGTTTTTGTATAACTCGTGTTAACACCGCCGACGTGGACGATCTCTTTTCGCGTTTGATGAGGCATTTGAGGCTTTCACCTCAATGGAGCACTTTTGGACACCCTGACTTAGGGATGTCCCTATAGCGTTCATCTATACATCCATCGGTCGTATGTCGTAGGGGTCTTGTGAAAATACGGCGCCAGCTTTCTTTTTCTTACAATGACCCCTCCACACTCCGCCGCCTTTTTTTCACCATCTTGACCCATTAGTCTTTTGCGAAACTGCAACGCGGCGTCGAAATTGGTGTGTCTGCCAGAAAAAAAAAGCGAAAAACGTCGTAATGGCATGCACGCGAGGTCATCTACTATGCAGGCGCCAGTGAGACCGCGGCCTCGGGCACTTTATGGAATTAGCTGCATCGCTTTGGTAACAACCGTCCTCGTCCGACGCGGCTATAGCATACGAGAGCGCGCTTATACTGAAACAATTTGTTTCGAGTCCGCAGAACCAGAACCGTCATGCGTCTCTCCTCTGTCCCAATCTACGGTGTGCGTTACCATTTTTCCACACAATCATATAGCTCTACAGGCCCGTCTGTAGACAGTCCTAGCAAAAATAAAGTATAGTCTGGAATAAAAACGCTCGAGTCTGCCAGCTCTAGGAAGTCATTTCTCGCGTCTGTCTGATTCACTAATGTCCCCCCAGGGGGCGCCAGTTGCGGCGTCTACGCAAGCGCAGAGCATGCCATTACGGGCTGATTTATACACGGGGCTTGCGAGAACGTATCTTACAGTTTCGCAATTGTTTTGTTCTTCATCCCCACTTCTTATTTACGTTGTTACAAAACGCGGATAGCTTTCCGCGCTTCAGACAAGTTTGCTAAAAATCTACAAGCGTCTCTAGTTTCTTTACTCGTCTGTACTAACGTTAACGTAAAATAAAACTTACAATCTCGTCCTGAAGAGCTATCTGTTTGTATGTACTCATTATTGGCGTGACCAGAACATCCTTCGGTAAAAAAAGCGGACCCGCCCCCCCCCCTCTCCAAAACTTTGTGCAATTTTTCATGTGTTTATATAGAATACACATACACATATGCAAACACACATACGGAAGTAAAAAAAAACAAAACCGTGGAGAGGAAAAAAAGTTCCCGCTGTGCTCCTCGTCTGCACATATCTAAATGTTAACCGTAGCCAAGCTCTTTTCTTTATTATTATTATGTAATGAGCATATTTGCTGACAACACTGTTGTAGTGCAATGGCGCTCATTGTTGATATAATTTTCGCGTGATTGTAAATATTGCGATGAATGGGGCGATTTTTGGTTCATGGTGGCTTAGCTATGCGCATATTGTAGGGGAATACGTTTTCGCTCGTCTATCTAAAGGTAATGCCTTAAAGGTAAGATCACGTGCTTCACTTATGCACCACGTTCGCGTTTGTTGAATTACCTTTTATATCATGTACCCAAACACTTCTTGGAGGCCCCGTAGAATGCTTTATTAACGTGGAAAAGCTTTATCAATGCGTAAGAAAAAATGAACGACTAAAAAAAGAAACATCACGGTTGCAAATGGCGACTTGTGAAATATGCGGGCTATTCTCATTCACTTTGGCCAGCCACTTTCGTCACTGCCCATCGAATTCTTTTTATATGTGAAGGCGCCGAAACAAGAGCGATTGGTGTCTCCCCGCCTTCCCGATTTTTTTTTTGTTTGTTTAAGATCAATGTTCGTGTCGACTGCTGTTCTATTCACCGCACTTCTATTTTCGTTTAGCACGATCAAATGGACGAACTATTCGTGGAGCAGCTTGATTGGCTTACATAAGAGAGTGACCTAAGCGGTGGTGCATGGGGTGTAGTAATTTGCATTGCTCGTGTCAGTTGGATTCTCCCGTTCTTCTGTCATTTATTTGCGTTTCTCGAGTCTATTCTTGTATTTAAATGCGGCGAATGCGTTGTCGGTTGATGCAGCTCGATTATGCCTAATGCGGGTTGCCTTGTACGATGACCTAAAAAAAATCAACAAAGGAAATCGTGCATTAGGGCAGCGGTGAGGCAAAGCGAATAGGACAACTCGATATAACGAACTCTCTGATTTAACGAGAGAGAAAAAAAGTTTTTGACCTCGCGCATCGACGCGACCTCGTGAGCTTTGAGTGTGCCACTTTGAGCTCGTCGAGCTTAGTCGCTTATATCTGTCCCGAGATCTGCATTTTTTTTTTCAATTAACTCATCCACTTTGCGCTACGTTTCTATATTGTCTACCTTGCGCATGCAAATACATTCTCTATAGTTTCACTTTTCCCTTTCCTATTTTCGATATCTTCTAAAGCTATGTGCTTGCACGCTAACGTGGAGAGAGAGAGATATGAGATAGAGAGGGAGAGTTAATACTAAGGGAAAAGGTTGTTCTTGTTTAGAGCGCCTGGTTTCACCCGGGGGAAACTATTTTTATTTTTTTTTACTTCTCGCGCCACGAAACTTTTTAGCCGTACAGCGGGCCTAAAAGGAATCTCGACAGAAACCTCGTCGCGTTGAATCGAGACAAAAGCCGGCTTTCACGTTCACTTGCTCACTCTATATACTTTTTTTATGTGCACTTGGCCTCGCTGCTTCTGGCTTGAAACACGAAAAAAGACCAACCCTCTCACTTCTATACCTCCATGCTCCTCCCTATTCTCCCCCTCTTCCCGAATTCCTTTTCCTTATGTACGTTATTTAATCGGTTTTCTCTCTCTCTCTCACTCGGCATCCCTCTTTTCCTCCGCATCCTGTCGACTTGATCACTAGGTGCTCAAGCGCGCGGCCGGAGAGCAGATACACCTTAAAGACCGGATCTTGATTTATTATTCACGCGGCTCGACATTAAAGCCTGATTTGGCGCTTTAAAATGACACGGTTCTCGGCTCGAAGCAAACACGTCGAAACTGGAGAGCGCACGCACCAAGGGATAGATGCAGCCCTCTTTCCTTTCTCCTTTTCCCTAGACTCCCCAATTCTCTCCCTTTTCTATCCCCGACTTTTCCGCTTTGCGTCGCTCGCGAAGAGAGGCAAACGCGGAGCTCCGTCCGCTGAGGTTAGGCGCGAACTCGCGCTCGCTTTTGCACCGATATGGTCTTCTTTTGAAGATTTTTTTATTTGTTTAACATCAGGACCAATATTTCGCCGCACTTTCACTCTAAACCTCCTCTCCACCGCTTTTATTTTGAGCGTATTATCTGCACCACTCTTCTCCTCATGGTCCGACACTTCGTTTATGTAGGCGACGAGAGGAGCGAAAAATCCTTAGCACCCTAGGTGGCGTTGCGGACAGGCTTTGCTGCCTCTTCGCTGCTCGCGCTGACGAAATAAGCGCTTATTTTTCTCCTTTATTCTGTGACCTGTTAAAAAAAAAGGCAACAACTTCGTTGTCACAGCTTTCTAGTCAGTTGGTTTACAGAAACAACAAAAAAAACGTACTTGAAGAGAAAGAAACGGGACGCCGAGGAATTTTCGGGAAATGGGCGAGGGAGCGGTAGTTGCGAAGCGCGCTGCCTGAGAACTTTGAAAGAGTCATTAGTCTGATCGACGATTGGGGATTCTATTAAACGCTGATTTGGTAAGCGCTCGAACCTTTTCTCCGCCCCCTTCTCTCTCTCTCATTTCCCATTCTTTGGATCTCCCTTTCATGCTCGCTCCTTTCCGCACTTCTCGCGCTTTTCCTTACACGTCCAGACTTCCCGAATTCTTTCCTCCTCTTCCAGTTTGCCTCTTTCTTTCGATCTCTGTGACGCTGCGTTCTTTAGGGCTGTTTCCGCTGTCTCCCGTTCTCCCCCTTCTTTTACCTGTATTGCCCGATTCTCCGGGAAACGGAACTTTTCTTTCCCTAACCACTTTTCCCTCTCGCTCTTAAACCTAACTCGCGGCAAACGTGTGATCTTTGTTATCGCTTTTGCTTACAGCTCTCGCTGTGGTCGACGCTAAGCTTCCTGTTCTCACTTCGTGTAGCACGTCTGTCCTTGTTTCGTTTCGATATAAAAAGAAAAAAAAAACGTATAGACGTAGCTATGTTGGTTCGAACCTGGTTGCGATTTTTCCCCTTGGTAACAGCATGCCGGGATTTGTACGAATTGCAGCCGCGTGACACTCCGATCGCGCCAACTCGAACGACTGTTCTCGCGATGTCTCGCAGGTAACGAGAACGAATCGTACCGTACTCCCCTCCCCTCCTGTCAGCTAGTTCTCCGGCCTAGTTTGCGGGTACTGAACTCCATGGCAGATTGGAAGAATGAGAAGGAGAGAGAGAAGCAGCCTGTTGCGCGCGGTCAAAACCTGAATCATAAAAATGCCAGGTAACAGCGGTGACAAACCAGTGCTAAAAGAGAACACAATCTATTGAGGTTTTGTTGAATCTCGTGGTATTAGTGGAACAAAAGCCCTCGAGTGGGATAGCGTGCTCAACCGAGTTGATTATTCCACAGACTGTGCACATTAGCAAGGTGTCGACGATGCGAAAATTTCATGGCAAACTCGAATTTCGCTGATTTCGGGATGTGCCTGCTATTAGGCCGATACAGCCGCTGACGAACGCTGGGAAGGTGTTAAAGGATGCCACGCCGGGGCAACCGAAGACAGTTCTGGGGAAGGTCGCCAGCTTGAAATGCCACGCGCTCCTTCGTGTATTCACCTAAGGCGACCAGATGATGATAAGCCTCGTTTTTTTGTGTTTTGTGGCTGAGTTTTATTATTCTTCTCTGTCCATTCCGAACGTCCCGAAACCCTTCTGGGCCTCTAGGGGTTTTCGAGTGCCTCCGTGCGTAGAACTAGTGGGAACTCGGGCGCTGTGATTCTTCAGCCACCATCGAAATGATGGGCAGTACACGGATTTCGGTAGACTTCGTTCTTGCGGGATTCAAACGTAATCGTGCTTTTTTATTGTTGTGTTTTGGTTTTGTTTCGAATAAAAAAAATTTACCGCCGATTGCGATTGGTGTGCCTGAAAAGGTCAAGGTGGTGAAGCGTATAGTTGGTAAATATCCGCTTTCTCAGCTATATACCGAACGTATCCGTGGCCACAAAAGACGCTAACATCGTCGTCCTTTCGAGCTCTCTCTTCCTCGATCATTCTTTCTCCTTCTTCTCTCCCTTCGATTGCGTGCTTCTAGTTTTGCTAAAATTTTCATTGGACCTGTGCTGGCATTCACGTCGCCTCAGAATCCTAACATGACAACACCTCTCCCTTCTATCTCCTGTTCTTGATTCTTTTTTCTTTTTATAACAACCTCCCGGCCACTCTGCAAATCTTCGCTTAACCTTCGTGGTGCCAGCGGCAAAGCCGCTTCCACCAGAGGAAGCTTTTTTTTACTTGGTCTCTATAAACGTATATTCTCATTTCTCCCGGTACTTCGTTTTACACTTTTTGTTTCTTTTCAACCTGCTCTCTTAAGCGGTATACGAAGGGACGCCGGCCTCGAGTATATATAGAGTCGCCACCACTGATTTCGTTGCAAGTCCCTCCTGTGATTGTCACGCGTTCCAACACCTCCGCCCACAACACCTTATATACAGCGACGCCTGGAGCGACGGTTTTAGGGAGCTTACGGGAATCGAGGAAACATGATTCTGTCGCTCCTTCCCCAAAATCTCACCGCCTTATTCCTATGCTTTTTTTGCTAGTTTCCTTTTCTGCTGCTAGTTTCAATCATTTTGTAACCTTCCTTTTTTTGCTGACGAGTTTATTTATTTTGTTCGTTAAATTTACTACCTCGAGGCATTGGACTTGTCGATGTTGTTGCTGTAGCTTCGCACGGCCATGTCGGGGGCCACCGGTGGTGACAACGAAGACACGTTAACGTTCTTCTTCTTCTTGATCTTCGCGTCTTGAACTGCTTCGCTTTGATCGACCGTCCCTGCAAATGTTGTGTGCACGGTGTAGTGTGGGAGTGTGGGGCACTGCTCCTTGCCGCGGGATATTTATAGAGAGCTTTCTGGAAATTGTTTTCCTCCAAGTTCATGGCTTTGTGCGTCTGGTCTCTCTCTCTCTCTCTCTCTCTCTCTCTCTATATATATATATATATATATATATATATATATATATATATATATATATATATATATACCCTTCACAGGCATTGTAGTTCGAGTGCACCGCGCCGCTTCTTTCGAGTTCAGGTTTGTGCGCAGAGTAGTTCACAAACATCGTAATATAGGTAAACGTCAATGTATTACGCGTGTATAATATATGGCGTGTGTCAAGCCTCGCTCCCCAGTCTCCGCGATGTTTTTGTTTTGTTTTTTCGCCAGAGCACAACACCGTGCGCTCACACACAGCTCACGCAGGTCAGGTGTTTCCACCAGGCCCTGCAGGAGGACACCACATAGCCACATCACTACCGACGGATGTCCTCGCACGTGAGTAAACATTCCTGATCTCGCACTGACTGGTCACTGCACGTAGGTCTGGAAGAAACTTAAAATGCGTGGAGGATCATTAACTACATGGAACCAATGATTTGTGGCACTGATGGTTTATCGCAAACAGTCGCTGTGAGAAAAAGTTAGCAGAACGTGTATTCTATGGTTGCCAGTGTAGTCCACATTGTCTAAAAGCAGTTATGTTTGCGAACCCTTGCATAGAGAGATGGCTGACGTCACTAAAAAAACATGCATGGTCCCTTGAGCTTTTTCACTGGTGTTTCTAAATGTTACGCCCCCCTCCCCCTCTTTTACTCTGGAGAAGATCTTGGGAGCTTGGCCTTCACGCACTTCAGCCCAGAAAGCCACACGAGCCCTTCTACAATTCTTAAGGGCAACGTCACTGTGCGACTGCCTGTGAAACCTGAACTGTGTGTGCGGTGTATGTGTTATGTGCAAAGTGCCCCCCCCCCCCCCTTTTTCCGTGTCGGCTTGGTTTCGGGAATATCATGGAAGCTTGAAACGCAGGGAAAAGACGCGTTCTGAAGTCTAGAGGATTGAAAGCGGATACAAGAACCTCGTATCAACACAGGCATAAACGAAAACGCGTGTTTCTAGATTCGAAAGACGACACAACCGGTCGAATCGCGTGAGCTACGCCAGTTTCGCGCTTCGACGCGACTTTATGAACGCATAACGGTGAGCATACCTGTTCGTAAGCGACACTCTGAGGGGTTTGGGGAGGGACGGGGACGCGAGATTCTATCAATTCGTCAGTGACAGCGAAAGCATTAACTGACTCTTCAGATATAGTCATCAAATATCACATGCCAACATGTACCAACATGCGATCCCTTTTTGCTGGACCATTCACAATACCAGTAAAAATGTGACTAACAAGACATTTGGATGCGGAATCCTTTTTGTTTTAGGATGGCAACGACGTTTTTCAAATATTGTTCCTTTCTCCACGGCGTCTTTGAACAAGAGTTAACTGAGGAGGATAATAAAGTGTCTGAAACAGTGAATAACTTCTCGTAAGCAAAACATTGTCGTTAATAAGACTCTCAGTATTAAGCGTAATTGTGTTGTGAGTGTGTTAATTTATCTTCTGTTTCTTTCTTCTTTCTCTCAGTTCGACAGCAGCGCCACCGCATCTCAATGACGTCGCTCTGCGCGCGTCGGCCCTAATGCCTAGTACTATCCCTTTTGTGGTTGTTTACGATGGCGGCGTCCTTAACGTCTGTGCGTCCAAGAAAAAAAAAAGGAACAACGATACAGTGTTTCTTCGAATGCATTTAGGAAGCCGGGGGCAAAGATCTCAGCTTCGAGAACAACAACAAAAAAAAAGATATGCATTGATCGCGCTGGCGCAAACCAGCTCTCAGCTCCAGTTCTTCGATTGGAATGCAAATTCGGGATCAACATTTCCGTTTTTCTCGCTGGCAAACCCGACCTATACGTGATGGCGAAAAATACAAACCGAATAAAAACTCGCCGCAGGACCGAGAATTGAATATCTCTTGCTGTTTCCTGGCGATAGAGGGGGTGTTTTTTGCCTCCGGCTAGCACTTCGTATGAACTTCGCGTCTTCACTCGGTGCTGGGCAAAACGCCTTTGTTGTTGACTTTGTGTCCGCAAGATTGTTTTTTTTTTCTTGCTTATGTGCTTTCGTACCTCAGGTCATGTTTCCCGGGTGCGGATATATTCACCGTGTTGTCGGTTTCGTGGCTTCGAAATTCGTACATTACGAATGTGTGGCCCCCGAAAATAGGTTACGTAAGGTTAAATGAAAATTTTCGATTTCGGCGAACGCGTTTGGTCTTGCGAGCTCTTGTGCGTGAATAAATTCTGGTTTCTTCATTTTTTTGCATACATTTGTCTTCTCTCGTTTTCTTACGCACACTGCTTTGAAGACATCGTATTTATAGCTTCTTTCGTTCAGGCGAAATTATTGACGTTGCACTGACATTGCGTGGGGTCTCCTTTGTTTATGTGCTTCAACATCTATACCCGTTTTTCTTAGTGTGATCCAGTTTCCTGCACGATGACTTTGAAAATGTATCTCGAAAGTCATTTATGTAAGTGAACTTTCGTCAATGTCTGATGCCCGCCTGAAACAATCGTTGCTAAAGCTTTTCATCGGAGTGTTTTTCATGTAATGGTATCCTAGACGAAAACTTTCAGCATACAAAATTGTGTGGTGGGTTATTGGATGCTAACCGCGTATGCCTTAAAGGTTTTGTTTGCCTATTACCATCGTTTACATTGTGATCTGATAGTTCTAATCGACATTGTCTAAGAACAAACAACGATCTCTTAAATTTACACTTGTTTGTGTGTAGCGTTTGCGTTTCAGTTAAAAAATTTCGTGTGACTTCTGCAACTCGGTAGTCATTTTATCCGGTTTTTTACGAGTGTCCAGGCAGTGTAACTTTACTATAACATTTAACGTATGTCACCTTCGCGACTTGCGCCAACGGAGGTCTCAACAGCAAGCCTTATTTGACACATGACCGCCTCAATGTTGCAAATTTAACCTGAAAGCTGCGGAATTTCAGTAGCGTATTAGAAAGAATCGTTTGAAAAATTGCGGATGAGCATTTGCTACGTAATATGCAATACCTAATCTCAACGAAGAAAATAAGTCAATTAATATTTGTAACTGGCCCGAAGCTGTGTTACAGATACGCGTACAAATAAAGTGTTTTGAAGATTGCTCGGAGCTGTGTAATGAGATACGTACATGTGAAACTTGATCAATATTAGTAATACACTTATATTGCACGGAAGTATCTGATAACTACTACGCATTAATTCAGAAACAGCAGATAGCCCCAAAACACTCAAAGTTTTGTTTTGTTTGTTATTGTCGTAGTTTCGAAACCCACGACCATCGTTTACCGTAATATAGCAATATGTTTATGCGCGCAGAGCTGCATATTTCAGAACGACTTCGAAGTTCCTCTCACTGTTCAAACTGATACAGTGCCGGAAGAAAGAGAGGGAGACGAAAAAGAAAGAATGAATTAATGAAATGACGAGAAAGAATGAATGAATTAAAGAGAAAGAATGAATCATGAAATAAAGAGAAGTGCAGAAACAAAAAGAAGGAAAGAACGAAAAAAATTAGAAAGGAAAAGAAAGGAAAGAATAGAAAATAAGAAGGAAAGGAAAAAAAAGAGCAGCTCGTGAGGAATAGTGTTTCAGCTCCATTATCGTGAAACCTGGAGAGTGGAGAAGCATGCAGTCTTGTTCTTCTTCCCTACGTGCCCTGTTTCGGTTCCCTGTGGCATGCAGGGAAGGGTTTTTCACCTCCACCAACTTGTCGGCTATTTGATGGGCCGACTGTAGCCTTCTTCATTTTGAATGGTATACGGTGGCGAGGAGTGATATTTACGTCATGTATTTTTGGGGCGCTTACGCGTTTTCACGATGGACTGTGACTACGCGACACACCAGGAAGACATTGACGACGAGCCCCGCCGCGGTGGTCTAGTGGCCAAAGTACTCGGCTGCTGACCCGCCAGTCGCGGGATCGAAACCCTGCTGCGGCGGCTGTATTTCCGATGGAGGCGGAAATGTTGTAGGCCCGTGTGCTCAGATTTGGGTGCACGTTAAAGAACCCCAGGTGGTCGAAATTTCCTGAGTCCTCCACTACGGCGTCTCTCATAATCATATGATGGCTTTGGAACGTTAAAACCCACAAATCTATACATTGACGACGACAAGTCGAGACCCTGAGTTGCTACGCCACGTGATGATTCCGTCATGATTGCCTCACAAACTTAGTAGACCTTGCGTCGTTGTGATGTCATGGTATGGTGTGACGTCATCTAGTGAAGTTATACTTTACGATGGACCGTGACGACAGGAGACGCCAACAAGGCGAACGCCTACGATGATTCACACCTGAAAGAAAGAAAAAAAAGAGAGAAAGAGATAGAATAAAGAGAAAAAAGAGAGAAGTATACAATGGTTTCAAGTTGGAAGAGTACGTCTGAATTCCTTCCTTTCGTGATGTGATAGCAGTGAATTCTCGTAGCAACTTGATTCGTTCGATAAACAGAACTCCATTTTTGAAGTGACCCTTCATTCAGGGAAGCTTGGTTAGTTCATAACGCGTGTGTTTAGAACGAAGACTGTACGGGCCCCTGGTCTTGATGCATGCAGTTTGCGCAGGTAAGTAGTGAGTGAGTGTTTGTGTGTATGTGTGCGTGTGTTTGTATGATGGAGAGAACAAGCGAAGGAAGTTTCGTTTCACACAACGAGGGTGTCTATGCAGTCTAGTTGGTATTTCATTGCAATAATTAAGTGTAGTGCCGCGTACAAAAGTGCAAAAAGTAGCTGACAGGAAAGAGGCGCACTTGCCTCTTGCCTGTCAACTACTTCTTACAATTTAGTACGTAGAACTACACTAAATTGTTTCACACAAGCTTTACGAAAACTACTAATTAAACTATTGGCAGAAAACAACGGAGATAACTATCTTAGAAAGGGAAGAAAAGAAGGTTAGGTATATTCTTGATCACGCTAAACGCAACGACGTGCTAAAATCTATAACTTGCAACCGACTACCCCTGGTGATGAACTCAGCCTACCTGGTTACGTCCAAGTAAGTCCAGTTATCAAACAATAACAAAAATTAATACAACGGTAAATGTAACTTGGGAAGGGTTCGCATTACGGGGAACAGAAAGAAAAGCTAAAAAGAAAAAAAAAGACGCTGTTAGTTTGCGTGTTGCAAGCTAATGAATCTCCGAATTCGATTTATCAATAGCCAAGCTCATTTTCTTGGGTATTTAATTTTTGCGGGAATGTCGCTAATTAAGTTACTCGCTTTCGACATACCGAGTAACTCGTTGCATAACAGGCTTCGTTGTAATCGCGTTTGACATTACAAACTTTCACGCGTTACAATGACATTACCGTTTCGTTAACCTATGCTCGTTTTTTTTTTATGTGGGTACTGCGTCGGAAGGTGTCGAATGAGGTTGATTCAGGCCACCACCATATGTTGCGTCATGTTTTTTTTTTTGTTTAATAGGCAACAATCTGAATATAGAGCACCGCCAGTGCTTTCGCGGTCACATTCACACCGGCGGTCGTCGGGAACACGATTATTTGAAGCTAAAAAAAATCACCATAAATGAACGTTATAAATAAAAGGGGCCACGGGAAAGACGAGAAGGATGACGCATTTATTGTTATGACGTCACGACAGAAGACGAAAAAAAAATCACGAAGAAAAGTCGCCGGGCGTTAATGCGGTGGTTTTCGAGAAGCTCGGAGCAGATTAATCGCCCCGCGGTATACGACGGCTCCTTCCCTTATATATATACGCGGTCACTCGTGTTTGGGGGGTGAGAGGCCGTAATTGGCGATTAATCAAGAGAGCCGGCGTGAGATGGGATCTTAATTAATCACCCTTATAGCCTTCCGTCGTGGGCGTTAAGGCACTGGGCGCGTTCTTCTCCCAGAGTATTAGGCAAGGCGATGCTTCCTATCGCATACATTCACCTCTACGTACAAGATTAAGGTGCACCGGTGGGGGGGGGCAATCTCTCTCTCTCTCTTTCCACGCAGGAAATGACCGTGCAACAGAATGCATTCTAAGCTGTGATGTGTGTAGCAATCGAATCGTCCGAATAGCCGTACAAATCGTCGTCGCAAATCGACGGCGAATTTAGCGTTTCCCTTACACCTATATCGACTGGATTGCGTGCGGCATGAACATCCAGTTCCGGATTGGGAAAACGCCCAACTCAGTTGGCCGACTCTCGCGTTTCCAAAGCCCGCTGCGGTGCCAGGTTATTCAGTCGGAGACAATTTGATCGGTTGTTTTTTGTTTATTTTGTTTTCATCGTTCACGGAGTCGGCGTTGTGTGAGACGAAGTGGTCTGGATGGTGTCTCCATCTGGCTTCATTCTAATAGTGTAATTAATATGTTACTCATTAATATTTGTGTCCGGGTGCAGCGTCAGTGATAGTGGCGTCGCAAATCGTGTTAGGACTTATTTCCAAAGACGCTGTCGAGAATTGCGTAACGCTTGCCTTGCGGATGTGACAGTTTCGGTATTACATAACACTAAACGGTATGCATGCAACGTTAAGGATGCGCATTTGCTCGCGATGTATTTGATACTGCTTACCGTCGTTTGTTATTGTTTGCCCACGTGTTAACTTGCTTTTCTGCGTTTGTTTTTCTTGTGAGAGTAATTTATCAATGGCACAGAAAGTTTGTTGCGTTTGCCCTCTAGATCAGGCAGAGGTGTACACAGGTGGACGCAAAACCTGCACGAGGCTTAATGCAGAACGTGTACGTCTTTGCATATTCAGCACTCTAAAATATTTAGCTAAATGATCAGATTACGTAGATTTTACTTGCGTGTACATTAGGGACACAATGTATGCCCTCACTCTATTATGTGTATGTAGTTGCTGTGCCCAAGGCCGAAAAGAGCGATGATTCAATGAACAAATGTACTTATTACCGTATCTGCTCGTGAGAAGACGTTGAAAGTTCGCAAGCTACGACGTAATCGTTGCAGTCCGTTTAGCACAGATTCCACCCGTGAGGTGTAAAAACAAGGAATGGAAATTGAATCACTCTTGACGTACACGAATAGCCCGACTCGGCAGTGCTGGGGTGATTACGGAAAGATGTTCCCTGTCTCCTCTTCGTGCTGAAATTTAAGCGCGCACGGGCACGGCGAAGCACAGACAAACGAGCGCCGAATTCCTTTCACGAAAGCTCACGTCATTAGAATCACAAGATGGACGATTCTTCTAGGTTCTCATTGTACTTGCAAGTAGGCGCTAGTGACCTTCGATTAAGGCCTCACTTAATGACTTGATAAGTGAATCGTGTGAAGTATCTGCTTTTCCCCAGTTCCCGAAATCTTGCACAAGAAAGACAAAAAAAAAACCCTATTCGCTTCCCGTAGAACATTCCGTCTTATTCACGACTCCTCGTCTTTCGTGCACGAAACACAATCGCCCCGTATGGTGAGATATACACGGAGCCACTCATTCGCACCGAAAAGCAAAAATAACCGAAGAAGACCAGAATAACAATGAAAGGGGCGCTGATAATCGCCATGCCCCACCAGTTTGATAGATTACCTCGTATTCCGCAAGGCGGATGGCACGCGAAACTCGCTAAATTGTTTCTTTAGGGGAGGAAATAAAGAAGAGGAAGAACGACCGGAGAAAGATTCATTTCGTTTCCGCGTATACATAAGTGAGGTAGTACCGAAGTCGGCCATATTCGTGGGTTCTTGCCTTGGCAGTAGGCTAACAGCGCCCCCTCTCCAAGCCTACGGCAAAAGAAACAACGAGAGAGATGCAGGAATTACAGCGGAGACGTGAAAGCGCGGCAGAATGAGAGGGCCGCGGGTAATTCGTCGTTGTCGGCAGACGGGCGAACGATGAATCGAGCCTCGTCTGACACGTCTTCCATAACGCTCCAGGGATTACGTCTTTTTTGTTCAAGGTGGCGCCGCGCTGCGGTAAGAAGAGGAGGCACTCGGAGAACGATGGTTGCATTGAAAGGAGGCTCCACGTGCGCGCGTTTTGCGTGGTTTTCGCGCGCTTTTTTTTCCCCTTCTGAGACGTGGCTCCGGCTTTGGCCAGGACTGGCTGCGAGGCTGGCGCGTGCCTCTGTCTTGCGCAAGAGGCGTCTTTCGTGTGTGGGCGTGTGGCGGCCGGGTTCGTTTGATTGATTTGAAGAAGGCGCGCCGCGCGGGTTAGCTGTTTGGCCTGCGGATGAGTGCCGCTGGTCGAGGTCTTCTCGAACCTCTGGACGGAACGTGAGTTGCAGGTATAACAAAGAGTAGCGGCAACGTGAGGGTCACGCGTTGCTGGCGAGCAAATATAGGACCTGTCGTTTTTGTGCTCCCATTTGTTGGGTCTTCCGCGTTGTTACTCCTGGTGATGGTTTAGCGACGCGCCCTCTCTGTGGCGTTGATACCACGTTAGAGAGGCTGTCCTGAAGCAACGCCTCCTCTAGATAGATGCCTGAGGAATGGCTCGCGCTCCCAGCGGAGTTGGCCTGCCTTCAGTTTTAAACAAGCTCCGCGCAGTGGCGCTCGCGACCGACTTTATTATTAGCAAAATAAGGTTCGAAGAAAGGCTAAGAAATATGAAGGAGAGTAGATGGGCAGAGAAGGTGTTCCGTTATTTGTATAGGAAGAGCGTGGACACACAGTGGAGAAAAAGAACTAGAAGACTCACTAGTAAATATACGGCTGGTACTGTAAGCCATATGTCAACAAAGAGCGTTAAGGGAAAAGTCAGGGAGGCGGAGAGGATTTACTGGATGGCAGCTATGGAGAAAAAACTGGCTTTGAGTAACTACCGAAAGGGCAAAAATGAAATAAGGAGGGAGGCATTTTACGATAATTCAAGGGGAAGCGCTTTACTGTTTGAAGCGAGATCGGGTTGCCTTAGAACGCGTAGTTATAAAGCAAGATTCAGTAAAGAAGAAGAACAATGCACATGCTGCGGGAAAGATAAGGAAACGGCGGAGCATGTTCTGATTGAATGTGGAGATATCCACCCAGGTGTACGTTTGGGCACGAGCCTACAGGAAGCCTTGGGTTTTAGGGACAACAATGGAAAGCTGAACACACCCGCGATTGAAATAAGTAAGAGACGGTTAGAGTATTGGTGGCAGAAAATTAGAGAGAAAGGACAAAAATAAATATTGGAAAAATAAAATATGGACAGTGTGCCGTAAATGGCAGAGAACTTAAGCTGAAAATTTACCTTTTTTTCCATTAAGATAGAATTTATCGAAGTAGAGGCATTAGGCCAACATCAAAAAAGAAAAAAAGTTTTTTTTTTGTCGAGCCTGGTGGCATACTTGTCACCACCCCGTTATAAAGGGGACGCTCATAGCATCCATCCATCCATCCATTATCACGGTGACGAGGGGGTACCAGGTAAGCGTTTTTTTTTCTGCGGCCCATAGGGGCGCGTCAGTCGAGAGTTGTTCGAGACCTGCAATTGTGCACTACTGTTTCGGAGGCTATGCAAAGTGTTGCGTTGTTGCACCGTCCGCCACAGGTGACGCTAGCGACCGAGAACATTTTCAAAATGAAGGAGGGAAAGGGTGTGGCAGCTGTTTTTTTTCTCATGCGGCAGGCATCTTCCTAGAGGAGGCGTTGCCTGAAGTTGCGCGCCTGGAGTATGAGTTTCTTCTGTGTACATTCATGCGTTTTTTTGTTTGCATGCGCGCTTGTGTAATTCAACAAACATAATGGTCTTGTAGGGGATGTCACGACGGGACAATATTTTGCATCACTCGAGAGGACGCCACCGGCGTTGACAGTCAGTGTTCGCATTTGATGAGGTGTTTAAGGCTTCTGCCTGCTTTAAAAAAGGAAAAAAAAAGAAGTGCAGCTTGCACTGCAGACGCAATGCTAAAGAGATAGCAGACCTGGCAGGCACCTACAAAATCCTGCTTATTGTTGTGTTGCTAAGCATAGTTAATTTTCTTTCTTGTGCTATTTTTTCGTCCTTTTGTCTGTACTTTGTATGTCTGTCTTTATCTACCTATATCTACCCATATCTTTTCTTTCTATATTCTTTTCTTTATCTGTTGTCAAAATGCTAGAAGTGTGGAGTCAAAATGCTAAAGTTTTGTGCGCTCAGACTTAGGTGCATTTCACTTACTCCAATTGGTCGGAATTTCCAAAGTTCTTCACTAAAGCGTTCCTCATAATGGTATCGTAATTCTGGAAGGCAAAGTACCAACAATTATTATCATTTTTGCAGTGGTGTTAGATGACACGGAGTTTCGAACTGCGTATCATTACTGCGAATGGCACGAAGCCTTGCTCCATGCTAATAGCCGAGCAACGCTGCCGTAATTTGCAGGAACACGTTCTCTACTCCACCCAATCCGAAGATTTGGCGAGACCTATTCTATTCTAGAATATATTACCTCGCAAAAAACAACAAAACGAACCAACGAAGAGCTGAATGCAAACCTCGTGGAAACATTCGATCACTATTTTTTTTCTCTTTTTTTTTCTGAGGACGGCCAGGCTTAGAGCGGATCTTTTCTCGTAACGTCCCCCTTTCCACGTCATCGATTTTCGATTGGCGTACACTGGTTTCGGGTTTCCGTCTTCGCGAAGCGGAATACTTTCCCCACTGGTCGCTTCACTCGTGAGACTTTTACTTTGCATGCTGAAAAACGCGTGCCTAAGAACGAACCTCTGGCACGCTGCTTTCTGGTTTCCAAATTTCGTAAATATCGGCCGCAAGAGGATTCTTCTGCCTATAGGTCCAGTCATTTGACATCCGTCTCTGCATTTCCGATCCTTAGGCTGCGGCTGTAGTGATGGCATGCGCAGGATCCCCGTTCCCCATTAGGGAAATGTTTTGGGTGGCATAGTTGCAACTAGCGCCCCCCCCCCCCCAAACGGTGGTAATCTAAAGGATATCATATTTAGCAATGAATGGAAAGAAGACGTGGTTGATCCCTCCGCCATTAAAATACGTACAGCACGAAATTAAAACGTGTCGTCATAGATGTAGTTGAAAGTCCGCTTTAGATGAATATAATGCCCCTATATAACAAATGGCAGCTTAAGTACACTTTGGGCGCGTACACTTCGCCACGAGTGTCACTGTGCCCTGTCACACGAGAAAGTTCATTGTCACTCACTGCAAAGTACACTTGCTGTCAAGTGTGTTCCCTATAACGTCACTTCGCTGCGATGAAGGTGGTAGCCTCGGTACCGGTGGCTTGCACAGAAATGTGCGATTGCCTTAAGCGGTGCTCATACTATTTCTAAACCATTGTTACCAGTCACCTACGCTCGTCATACAGTCATGTTATGCCACAATAGGTTTGGTATTGAGGTGACGTCATCATAAGTAATGCCTTGCCTATTCGGACACCCATCAGCGTCTTCGAAATCACATCTAAAATAAATGACAAAGCAATGAAGGCGCTGCAATGCTTTTTAGGGGCGAAGCTCTTTATCGCGGCACCTGTTCATCCCTCGTAGCCGTCGTAGTGTGTAACAATTGTTACATTTTGACCTCCAAGGTGGTGCCGGTGGGAGATTTTTTTGTGCGTTATTGAACAATAAAAAGTAGTGCTCAATGTACATGACAATGGCTGTTAATGGGGAAGAGACAGGCGCATTCGGCTTTTACTTTACGCGCACGCTGCAATCCGCATTAGCAGCCATTGGCATGTACATTGAGCACTATCTGACAAGAAAGGGTTGCTACGTTATACTCGCTGGGTGTAACCTCCTTAGTTTTAGAAAGGTTTAGCGAGCATTGAGCCGCAGTGCCATGAATACAATGAACTAGTATATACCATGAACTCGAGGTGGTTAATGGTGGGAATAGATGCGAAGCGCAAGCCGCAAGAAAGTAAAAGCCGAATTCTCCCGTCTCTCATTTCCCATTATCAACCACTGGCATGTACATTGAGCACTATCCGACACGAAAAGGTTGCTACGTTATACTCGCTGGGCGTAACCTCCTTGGTTTTAGAAAGGTATTGTGAGCGTTGGGCCGCAGTGCCATGAATATAGTGAACTAGTATATACCATGAATTCGAGGTGGTTAAAGGTGGGAAGTAGATCCGAAGCGCAAGCCGTAAGAAAGTGTGCGTGTGCCACCTCTCGTTTAGTCCTTGGAATGACCACTGAATGGCGGTGCTTCTGTATAGGGAATATATTATCAATAGATGCGAGATGGTGGTACTTGGAGTGTTGAATAGATGGACGAACGGACACACAGACAGATGCATGGATGGAGCATGAACGGACGCAGGGGCGGATGCATGGACGAACGCAGGGACGGACGCACAAACAGACGCACGCATGGACGGGCGGATGGACGCATGGACGGTCACACAGACGGATGCATGGACGGACGGAAGCAAGAATGAATGGACGGACGAATGATTCGCCCCACTCTGAATGATTCGCCCCAAGTGGGCAGTGTTTTCAATGTTAGCGTCGCACTTGTTTCGCCACCTGTTTGTAAGGTTCGCGAATTTTAAATAAGGTATTGCGTTACTTGCAGTAAAATGTCTCCTTGCTTATCACAGAGGCGTGGAATTTCGAACTGAACGCACACTCTAAGAAAAAAGTCACCCAATTAACTTGCCCCGGAGTTGCTACCGAAATGGAAGACAAGCCTCTTGCCGCTGGGAACAATGCGGCTTCATAGTGAAGTGAAATGAACTTGATTGGGAGTACTGGTCAGACATTCTCCTAAAAGGGGTCGGCCGCAGCAAGCAACTGTGGTTTGCCGCAGGTGCTGGCCACGTCCACGCCGGGACTGGAAGACCGTGGCCCTCCAACCATTCGCAGGCCTCCTGGACTGCCGAGTATTAAACTGAGAGTTCGGGGCTTTTAAGAGCCCTCTTCCAGTCTTCTGTGCTGAACTTTGTGACATGTAACGCCGGACACTGCCAGAGCATGTGAGCGAGTGTGCAGTTATGTGCCTCACAACTAGGGTATCCTGGAGTTATAGCAGTGCCGCTCCGCTGGTCACCTGTTTGCTCTTGGGGCGGCTCACTGTTTTTCCATAGGTTATTATGGAGATAATTAGAACGAGAGGAATTTTAGTTGGGTAGGAAGTAATTTAAAACGAGAGGCATTTTGGGACCAATCCACGCAACTCCACTAAGTGAATTATGACGTGTCATAGAAGCTGACGGTATACTATAAGGTCCGTAATTTACGTAAGTTGCCATGTAGTATAAGGTGGACGGACGGATGGACGCATAGCCGGAGAAACGAACGGTGAAGGTCATCATGTATAGTGTTGTCATGTACTTGATTTATGTACTATCGTGAGCAATAAGAACTCGAACACGCGAGCACGTGGCGAATAGCCTCGAACCCTACATCGACTGATTCGTAGCGGCCGCTTTCAGAAAGAAAATGGAAAGGGCGGCACACTTCCCCTTGCTGTAGACACGCCCACCTCGATATTGTTGCTGCGAAATGCAGCTTATCGCATGCATTTGGCTGCTGGCGGTGACATGGCCTGACATCATCGCGTACAGCCACAACCAATCAGGATATGCAGCTACAAAGGTATGAACTGTGACATGTAGCCCGTCGTGATGCACAGGTCATGCTTTTGTTGCGTCCAGGTGGTGTTCGCCGAACATTTTGATGCGCATGTTTCACTTTCGTTTTTGGCGCATTTTCTTTTAGTGTTATCATTGCTAGCGGCCGATGGCACCTGATCAGCTTCCGTTTTACAGCAATAATCATGCGGGAGTGCCAACTGTTAGCGGAAGAGCGCCCTCCTCTCCCCCTACTGTTCCGGCAGCGCCATCCACGTATCGCGTTATCTCGGCTTTGAATCCATTTGCCTCACGCTCGCATGATTGAGCTCATATTGCCCATGATAGTACATATAGTCAGCTCTTATACAGAAGTTTTTGTAAATTGTCTTGGTCGTTTTGTGAAGCGTGTCCGGTTGACTGCAGAAAACTTCAGCAACGTCTTCGTTGTTTCCTCGTTGAAAGCTCCAACGTTCCGACATTGCGAAATGCATTTATCGGAAAGCGGCACGGTCATCGAGGTGTGCTGTTTATCGAAGATTCCTGAGGTCTGTTGCCTCTGGGGGATGCAGTGCGAGCAATGACACATGACGTGCGCGATGGTTTCCTCGCTGCCACAGTGATCGCAGGCAGCACTGTACCAGCCGTTCTGGATCGGCACGCAAAACTGTTCATGAGCGACACTCCAAGCTGGTACAGGACTGTTGTTTCGGATCGCTGACGTTGAAACGACGCATTCAGACGGTGAAGGTGGGTATGGAGGAAACTGGAAATGTTGTTCCACATTGAATGCGTCTTATCAAGCGGGAGTGCGAGTGGATATGTTAGACCCTGAATAAGATCTTTATAGTGAAATTGCTTCTTTCACAGCACTTTCATAAGCATTCCTTGCGGAATTATCCGCATGTTTGTACCGTCGACGCCACAATGCCGGGGAAGCCACCGAAGAAGTCATGTCGTGCCTTTTGTAATTTAGCTCCTGATATGTTTTCTTTTTTCGAATTTCCAGTACAGGTTGTTCTTGTGCACCAGGGCGTGAAGCTGATGACAGGCACTGTAGGGCTGTCTTCGAGTCTGTAAATATGCCCCATTTAGGTAGCGACCCCCATTCAGTCCATCGAACTGCACTGTGGCGTGCCGCAAGATCCACAGCTGTCGACGTAGCTCTACGAGACGTTGTAAAATTTTAGGTTTTGGCTTTTTTCTGAGAGAAAACAAAAAAAAGACATCCTGCGAATCCCCTGACCCGGCTGTCGATATATACGTGTAGAGTTTAATGTGATCTACGTATTCCTCGCGTAGCACTAGCAAAGAAAGCTGCTTTAAAGCTATTGATGAGAGCTAACCTTTACGGAAATGCCGCAAATGGCACTTATTCCACCCCGCCTCGCCCGAAGAAAACTGCCAGTTTTAAATGAAGTTTATTCATTCATTTATAGAACGCACAGGAAGAGAAGCACACACAAACAGGCCTTGAAATTGAATGTTTCTGCCGAAAATTTCCCATTGTTAAGGAAAAGTAAAAAAAACATACGCTGTATTATAGGGAAAATGTAGAGGAGATAACGTCGTGGAGGACTGACTTGGACAAGTCCCTACGACGCATCAGCCGTTACACCTTCTAAAAACAAGCCTACGATAAAACACATATCGCGGTTCTCTCCTTATTGCCGTTATCTCCTGTCCCCTTCTCCTGTTATGAAATCAGATGTATTTTATATTCTAGTTTTCCTTTGTATTGTCTGCTTTCTGCTATAAAACATCATTTAACAGTCAGCGCCTGTTTGTGTATTCTTCTCCTGTTTGACATTATCGTTCGTTTCCGTCGTTACAGCATAAACCGTTACAAACTGGACCAGCTTACCACGCCTCACCCCGCCGCGGTGGTCTAGTGGCTAAGGTAATCGGCTGCTGACCCGCAGGTCGCGGGGTCGAGTCCCGGCTGCGGCTGCTGCATTTTCAATGGAGGCGAAAATGCTATAGGCCCGTGTGCTCAGATCTAGGTGCATGTTAAAGAACCCCAGGTGGTCGAAATTTCCGGAGCCTTCCACTACGGCGTCTCTCGTAATCATATGGTGGTTTTGGGACGTTAAACCCCACATATCAATCATCAATCATTCATGCCTCTGCGTGCTGGGCGTGTTATTTCGGAGAGTTTATTTTTTATTCTTCTTAATCTTGTTATTTCTTACCTATTCTATTGGCTATGCCCACTTTTCCCCCATCCCACGTGTAGGGTAGCCAACTGAGCCAAAGCGTGGTTAAACTCCTGCCATTCTCCGTTTTCTCTCCCACTCTCTCCCTGTGTGTGTGTATGTCTGGTAATCGTCATCGTTACCAATGAACCATCGTAGAAATAACAGTTTATTTCAATCATCCACTGAGGACGTCACAGCCAAAGATGACTAAAGAACCCCTAAAGTGACAGTGATGCCTCGTACCACGTGAACGTGGTGGACGTGTGACGTATACTGCATGTTCTTGTGTGCTGTGTCATCTTCCCCTCTTTCCACTATTTCTCTCCCTCTTTTAATCTCCCCTTTCCAGTTCTCGCATGCAGGGTAACAAACCGGCTCTCCTTGGCTGGTTAACTTCCCTAGCTTTCCTTATTCCACCATTTCTTCTTCTTCAACCGCTGCACTCTTTCGTCTTGGCTCGGTGATCGCCCTTCGTTATACGCTCATTCCGCACTCGAACGTGGGCTGGGCGCTGTACTGACACGAGTTCTTGCCGGCTTCACCGGCGATCGCTGCTGCTAAAAAGGCGAGAAGAATGGACGGTGATTGATTGTTCTTGATGGGGCCCGGCGAGCCAGTCGTCGAGCCAGATGGCAGAAAGATCGCGGGGTCAAGAAGGATGGGGCTGAGACAAAAGAAACGCTCTGAGACCACCGCCGAGACAGAGGTCGAGGAGGAAAAGGCGCGCGTGTCCTCGGAGAGAAAAATTGTATTAGCGGCGTGAAACGGTCCAGATCGGCTCGCTGGAAAAGTTTCTCGCAGCGAGTGAAGATAAATTCTCGTCGTTTGTCTCGGGCACTCATTACCGCCTTGAACGAGAGTGCCAAGTGTCTACGGATGGAAGGAGAGAAACAGTGACAGAGTGAAAGACTGTAAATGGGCGATTCGTTTTCGACGCGTATCGCATAGTTTCGAATTTAAGATTGTACCGAGCAGAACGGATGGCGCAGGTAAAGGCATTCCGCACGCGAGAGGATGAGACAGCACAGTATACTGCTGACGGTTGCAAATTTCACTAAGCGTTAGCTTCACCCACATATATAGCCTTCTCGCACCAAAACAAGTTGCACGATAGTAACTTTTATTCTAGCAGCATAAGCAACTGACTTCGTACTCTATTGGTTAGGGTGCTTAAATGCAATGCGGCAAAAAGTCACGTCGTCACTTGTATGCGTTTGGCTAAGACAACTCAAAAGCGAACGCTAATTTATAGCGTAAGCTACACCGGCCGAGGTAGCGCGGTTTCGCGTGGCTTGTCGGGAGTTGGGCTGCGCATGCCCGAGGAGCAGTGACGTCACATGACTCTCAGCTGGCGCGCCGGAGAAGGCTTGGATGCGTGTAACTATATAGAGGGCTGGCGTTTGACTCTCATGAGCTCGCTCGCTAGTCCTTCCGTCCGTCGTTACATCCATATATCCATCCATATAAACATCCGAGAGGTTCACCCGTCAGTCGGTTAATCCATCCATGTGTCCGTTCATCCGCAGCTCACGCTACGCCTATTCTGGCATAGCCGGGCTAAGCCACTGTGAAGTTTTTTTTTATTTTTTTTTTCGGGCTGCCCTAATAGAAAGCTTTCTGTAACCAACGTGGTCTTGCACTGCCCCCGGGATCGGAGACAGTACTGGAAGCCTCCCGCACATCGTATGGTTTCGCAGGGCGTGCTGGATTGGTGCCATGATGCCCAAGTTATCTTATGATTGGGCTTATGGCGTGGTCGCTCCGCTTTATGCCCTTTTCCGAGTAGAGAGGTTACTATTTATAGCTGGCTTTGAAAAGTAATTGTGAATTTCAGGTGGCGCTGTCATTGTATAATGTCTCGCTGGCGTGTTCTCAGGAGCCCCGACTACTGATCGGCGGTTTTTCGTGACCATGCTGAAAAAGTGTTGCATGGCCCCTGTAAACGCCACTCGGAGGACAACACCCTGCTGGGGGCCCTCAGTGTGCCTTCGAACGTCGAGCATTAAGTTGTTGCAAGTTTCCAGCGGCTGTGCTTAAGTTTTCTTTTTTTTTTTCTTCCACGTGATGAATTAAGCGGCAAGCGGAGGCCTAACAACGTATCGGCGCTGCCATCAGCGCTTATCTAAAGCCCGCTCCATCGCGTGGAGGGCGCCACTCGCGCAACGATAAGAGAGCCATCTACCGTAAGTCGCTGGAAAAGGATCGAGCGCTAGATCGCCGTTGCTTAACGCAGTGTTTTCTGTTCATGATCGGTTTATTTCTTCGGCTGTTCTTTTTTTTCTTCTTCTTTCTTCGTTCGTCAGCTAACTCGTGTAGAGAAAGAACACATCGCTGAGCGACGAAAGCGCCGAATAGATGAACGAAAAAAAAAGGACAGCGTAAAGGAGAGCCGATTTGGTGTTCAATCGCTCTTTTTCCGTTCCACTTGCTCCCAATGCTGTCGGTGTTTTATCTTTTTCTCATCCCTCAATACGTTGAATGCGGGTCTTCTTCGATCGTTTGCATTTCTCCTCATCCTCTCGCACATTCTCTCTGCTGCGTATCTTCTCTTTCCAGCGTTGCCTTTTCGCACGTGTACCTATTCTCGCTGTTATTTGGCCTTCGTCGCCTGGTAGCTTTTTTGCAGTCACTAGCTCTGTTCTTACCTATACCCGCTATCGCTTTCTCGTTGCGCGCTAACCTCGTTATTTTTTTTCTCTAGTTCTCAAAACGTATCGATCACATCGGAGCTGTGCCGTGCACGGTTTCTCCGTCATGTGTATTTTTTCTTGTTTTTTTTCTTCGATTCTTGGTGCATCAGGATGACCTAAACCAGTTACAATCTATATTGCAATGTAGGCGCTGCCCACAGCCGTTGTGGTGCCTCGAACAAGTGATTTTGATAGATGCGCCATCCAATTGCATTTGCTCATTGCCACGACGTCACACGCCTTATGTGCATTCCCGGCAGGTCATTTTCTTACACAAGCGCATATTCGTATCGCCATTTTCGGTCATGAAAATTGTAGTTCCTGACAAGGTCTAGCGAACATTCCCGGATTAATTCTCACGGAAACACGATTTTAAATGGGTATGGCGGAATTTAAATTGCAAATGCTCGCAGTAATTACATTACCACCGAAAGAGTGCTTATACGGTTGCAAGAGAAGCCACGTAGGCAGGCTCTATTGTACAAATGAACCGCAGTTCTGGGGTCAACGCCTGTATTTCGTTCGTAGCTTTGTGTTCGATTCTGCTTCACCCTGTCCGCCTGGGGGCTGTAGCTGTAAAGGTTCTAGGCTTCTGCTCCGAAGGTCGTGAGTTCGATACCGGCTGAGGGGGTCGCAATCAGAAGGAGGTGAAATGACAAGAGGCCCATGTAGTGTGCGATGTCGGCGAACATTGTCGATGAACACCAGGTGGCCGAAATGTCCGGAACCTTCCTCTGCGGTCTCTTTCATATTGATATCGTGGTTTTGGGACGTAAAACCCCGAAACATCATCATGTTATTGCCTCTTTTACCCTTTCTCGCCGTTTTCCTTCTCTCCGCATTTGCCGTTTTTATCAACGGCGAGAGGTAGGTGAGGAGGAAAAGAGTCGTCGAGAACACGCAGTGAAAAGAGAGCCACCGCCGCTGCCACCCAATTGTTCTCCTGTCGCCATCTTCCTTTTACAGCTTGAAGCAACAGCGCCACCGCTGTACCGGTGTCAGCATCGAAAGAATACCGAGCCTTTCTTCCTATACAGGTCAATATGTGCTCTTCCCCACGTTTCCGCGCCATTCAACTAGCTTGTGTCGCTGCGCGTGGTACACCTTAATTCTCTACGTTTCTCTCTCTGCTCTCTCTTTCTCTCTTTGTGGGAGTTGCGGTCGTTCCTTTTAATTCGTACTATCGGTTTATTCGTCGAGCCGTTGGGACCATGAACGACACGCCAGGAGTCAGTTAGTATATACTCGCCTTCTTTGCAGACGTTTCCTCCTTATTCCTGTTTCCTTTTATCTTAGCCTGTTTGTTTGCCCTTCTTGTTTGTCGCCCGACTGTCTTCCTTTTCAGTTCTCGTCTCAATCTTTCTGTGTGCCCGCTTTTAGCGCGCGTTCTCGCTGTATCGCCCCCGTTTTTCTCGGTTGCGTCGCTCCATTCAGAGCTGCGGCGCAGTTTTCCGAAACAATAGCATTTAGCGCAGCCCTGGCCCGGAGACCGGCTTGTATACTTGTGTATCGTTTCTGTTATGCGTGGGTGTTGTCCGAGAAAATACACAATGACTCTTTCTGTCTCTTCTTTCTGTCTCAATGACGGCGACAGAGCCGCTATTGTGAATCCTATTGTTAAGGTGTCAGCTGCATTGTGCCGAGGACTTTGGTGTGTGTGCGCGTGGGTGGGGAAAGGGGTGGTGGTGGAAGCGTTGTGTCCGGTGCTCCGCAGTTCGAGCGGCGGCACTGTTTTCTGTTGCTGTGCTCGATGAAATCTGGTGTTTCTTTTGAGCTAACGCGGTCTTATAACCTCAGTTGGAACCGTACATTTCGTTGGAACGCGACCTTCTCCCATTCTGGGCTTTACCCACACGTGTACGTTCAGTACGTGGTGTTTTTTTCTCTTTTTTGTCCTTACTTTAGGCGGTCCTCGCCTCTGCCCCTAAAAGCGTACGCGTCCAGTACCCCTTGTACTCGCATCGTCTGTATCGCTCGGCGCCATCTGGTGACGGATGACTGTGACCTGAATACACGTTGTTGCGTGGCGCTCAGTCCGCTCGCCAGGCCAGCCACATAATTACACTGGTGTTTCACCGCCGCTGCTGCCACTGCTTAAACGAGAGTTGATGACCGCTTCTGATGATTGGATCGTTAACGCGGTGTTCCTGTGCCGCTTGATTATACAGAAAAAAAAAGAGCGGGAACGTTTTTGTCTCTAGGCGCACTGGCCTGTGATTCTTTGCCCCTCCCCCCCCCTGATGACGTCATATGTACAGCGGCTTTCAAACGAGAACTATGAAAGATGACAGTTGGGCTTTGTTGCGGAGGTGGTTGGGGCCGTTTCGCAATGGGCGAATGGGACGAGCGTACGTTGATACTCCGTGCTTTCACCGTAGTTTGTATAGATGAGTTTACGTTTCCATGGAGACACTCGTCTGCGGCCAGCATGGTGGATGGATTCAGAAAACTCTTAAGATTATATCACTATTTCACGAACTTGCATGCGTTCCTTGCTTTGGAGGTAACCTGTATTGCGGCAATCTTCTTTTTGTGAAATCCCATATATCAAATAATGGTGTATTTCGGCATTCGTCCTGCCTTTTGGTATTAGATTAGAGTACAGGTTCACTGTTACCGCGATGTAGCCGTGGTGTGCTTCGTTCATCTTTTATATTCACATGATAGAAACGAAAGTGGACTTATGGTTACCGGTGCTCGGTTACAAAACAGTGGGTTTGCATTAAATAAGTATACGTGAGCGTAGGTACTTTAGCAATAACTGCACGCTGTTGCGATGTGAGGTCATGGTCTGGGTGTTATTTATTAAAAAAAATACTCCAGAACAAAGAATATTCTCCCAATCTCTACAGGGGCGATATTTCAGTCTACGGGTGGGGTACGTTATGATATAGCGTATCCCACCACAGCGCTCCATCTTGAAGCAAACGGGAGAATAATGTGCACACTTAGATATCGGGGTCGCACATATTCTGACAGTTCCTTCTTATACCCTTGGCATCCTGGAAGACGACGTCAATGTGAATAAAAGCTGCCTTGTGTATACGCATCCTTGTGAATATTTCGCTAAAACTAGATATTTATGTTCTGTTAGAGTCTCTATTTAAATTGTACATTCGATGTCATCTCCTTTCAATGTCCATAACCTAGTCGCCCAGCTATTACGCTTAGTATATAAACCCGTTCTCCTCGATTCTGTCCTCTGCCTCATGCCCCCTTTCCACAACCTACAAGGTTTTTAGCGCGTTCGGTACCAACATCAGAACGTATTCATAAAGAAATCTACTCCAACTTTTATATTGGGATTTTTGAAAACTCTTACTTACAAATTTTCGTTTACAATGTCACTCATAACACATCGAACCGTTGCTATGGTGAACGTTTGTTGTGATAACCGAAAATGTAGACGAGTATGAATTTTTTTCTGTTTTTTTTAGAAACGAAGTGTCGTTTTCAGTATTTCCCTCTCATTCGTCGGCAAACTTCTGAAGAAAGTTCTTTTTATACTTTAACGCCGCGACCGCACAAACTACCGATGTACGTCACAGGAGACGGTCTTGCTTGTGTGTATATCGTGCTTCCGAGATACGCACCGATTTCACTCTAGTCTGAGTTATAAAATACTGACGTTCCGCGTGCATTCACTTTAATATACGTGCTGCCTATGATACCACGAAAAAGCAAATTCTGCCCCAAGTTTCCCTTTACTCCCCCGCATCGCTCGATATTCTCCCCTGGCGACGCGCAGTCATTTCGCGTCGCGCATGACCGGCCCTATCCGGAACGTCATCATCATCCCGCCATTGCCTTTGACAACGTTCTCCCTCAGTGCCATTCCGACGCTCGCTGTCAAGTGGCTGTGTGGACGACCACGCAGACACAAGCGCGGTCTCGTCATCAAGCTGCGAGGGAAGGGGAAGGAGGAGGTCGGCGTACATATTCGTCGTTCGAGCGTGATACGCACGAGCAAACACTCGCACACGCACCGAGTCTCTCTGATATACTACGTTCTCTAAGAAGCCGCACTGGCCGCAGTTCAGAGACTCCGATCGTTGGTCTTTCCTCCTCAAAAACCCCGAACATCGCAGCCAGGAATGTCGATTTTCCAATATTGAGTCGTCATGTCGTTTTCGCCGTGCCGCCCCACTGCCTTTTTTTTTCTCTCTCTCTTTCATGCACGGCCCAGAACACGCTGTCTTCTTAGTCCTTCGCTTGACCACAAATCTGGGCTCGGAACCTCTACATGTATAGATCCACCTATACGTTCGACCAAGCGAACGGCAGCTATTTTTTCGTATTAGGCTGTGTAGACGCCTCTTTTCTCTGTAGTTTTCGCCCTGTCATTCCTTTGATACCACGTTGTTCCTCGTTGTACTCTTTTTTTTCTTGTTGTGCTGCGTTTGTTTCATCCTCAGATCGTCTCACTTCCTTTTTCTCCTCGCCGTCAACGTCTCTATCGCAGTCTCAGCGAAAAATAGAACAGAGTTTTCGCATCGCTGGTCTCGTCGCCGTCCTTCAACGGTATGCAGTATAGCAGCCATATTTCTGCGAGTAGGTGCACGGTTTGGCGTCTCTGAAAAGCCATCGTGGTCCTGCCTGGAAGTTTCTCGTCACCGAAATATAGTGTCTCGCCTACTACTCTCTCTCTCTCTCTCTCTCTCTATATATATATATATATATATATATATATATATATATATATATATATATATATATATATATATATATATATATATATATATATATATATATATATATATATATATAATGCATTCGCTCGCGGTTATCTCTTCAAAAGCGCTTGTCTCTTCAGAAAGTCAGTCGCCGCTGCCTGATCCTCTGTCGGGCGCACGACTCATCCTCTTCGCTGGTGGCAAAGAAAGAAAGGAAGAAAGATGTCAAGTTTGGCTTTGATGGCGGCGGTCACTTTGGTTCGGTGTCATTGCATATGCAGATGCACAGGAGCTGGACAGAAGGAAGCGAGAGGACCGTGGATAAAGCGGTAGCAGCGCCACCCGCGGCGGAGACTTCCCGCGTCGCGTTCCGTGCTCTATGTGCAGCTACAGTGCCTTTTTAGGCACTATAGTGCAGCATCGTGGATTCTTAGGGCATAAGTGCATTGTTCGCGCTCTGGCTTAGGATTTCTATACGAGTTTTTTAGGGTGTGCGAAAAAGAAACTACGACTGAGGAGAAGCTCAGGAGCGGGAGATACCGGATTTGTTCGCGGACTACTGGTTCCGAGATGAGGAGACTTGCGCGTGACGTCACGGTATGACTCTAACATGGTGGTTTGGGCAACGTCAGTGTAAGTCATTTGTAGTTTGGCGTGAGGTTCGAACAACAGGCGGCGTAATCTCACATGTTTAGCGCTGGAACACCGATCGCTGCTGCAGGGGCCGAAAATGGGAACGGATTTCAATACAATGCCTTGGTTGCCCTCGGTTTAATATAGGTTGGTGGATGTTGACTCCTGCCCGATTAAGGAAGAGGTCAGAGGCAGCTCGGCTTCGTGACTCGCTCGCTGCATTCCGGGCCGAATGGTTGCGCCCCCGCGATTTCCGACGACAACTCAGCTCTGGCCAACCGGCTCGCCCTCCGCCATTTCCTGACGCCGTGAAGCTCTCGCTGAGTGGTACCCCGTCATCGGACGGACTCCTTCGACCGTGTTCCAATATTTCTCTATGTTTTCTTTACTTCTCACTCTATCACTTTTAATCCCTCCTTATCCCCTTCCATCGTGAGCCACTGTTGGGGTATCGCACTTAGATGCAGACAGTTACGAAGCTCCCTTTATCTTCTTTTCTCTCATTTAAAAATCACTCCCCCCCCCCCTCGGATTCGATAAATGCATGCGAATAACCTGCAGCATTACCGGAAGTAGTAATAATAATGTCAGTATTGTGGTTCGTGTAAAATCGTTCACGGTCTTTAGGTTCTTCACAAGCAGTCGTATCACGAGGCGCATGCAGTATAGCGGTTTAGCACAGACGATGCTTTACAGCTTCCACTACGTCAAAAGTGTTGCCGTTGAAGTAGGCTACAAAGAGGGACTTGTAAATATGCATTCTATTGAGTGTCACTGAACGAGTAGACTTCGTGTTTGTGGAGAAAAGCTGAGCCTACAAGGTTAATAAAGTCTTACATCCCGAACCCTGAAGGTTGCAGTGACGGACTCTGCACGGTCGATCAAGCGTTGCTGGCAAAAGCATGTTTTCAGGCAAGAAGCTCCTTAAGGCGTGGGATGTGCGTCCCCTGTATGTAGCCACCTCTTGTTTAGCTCTTGCAGTGTTCACTAGATGGCGGTGCTTGTAGCTGATGATGAAAAGATGCAAGATGGTATAAACTAGACGGCGGTACTTGTAGTTGATGATGAAAGATCCGAGTCATTATAAAATAGGAATGATGCCACACATGGCGCGTGTCATTGGTGTAAGGCAATCGTTCGACTTAGTGTGGCGACGTACGCTAGGGGGAGCGTTGTAAAAGATCGAGTGGGCAAAATGTACGGAGGATTCATGGTTTACCAGGTTTATCTCTGGAGCTTCGCCCACTCATCATCATTCACTTCGTGGATATGGCGGCATTTTTTTTACCCCCCCCCCCCCAAAGAAATTTTGCGCGCATGCCTATGGTGAAGGCGCTGCAAAATCTTGTGAGGGGCATTTAGCTTGCAATGCCTGCGATCTCGGTAGCAATGCGAAACCACGTTGAATAGAGAAAGTTTTCGTAGGGGATCAGTACAACTGACTGAAAAAAATTCAAAAATGCCCCCACCTCCCTGAAAGGAATCGTAAGGAATAGCAATGCATTGCGTAGCGTCCATAACGGCGTTTTGCATGTGAGAACCCAGCGTTAGAATAATAATGTTTTTTTTACACCATGCAGCCACTAGCGCTGTTCGCCGCACGTGGGGTTTTGCTGTCGCGAGAAACGCCGTATGCGTTTCCAGCTCTAGTAGCTAGCGTGTACGGTTAAAAGTACTACGAAGTGAACAAAACAAGCAGCGTTCTCAGCTCGGCGTTGGCGTTGCACAGCGGCGTCTCGGTCACACATTTCCGGATGCTCTCCATAAAGGCACCCAGCTAGCGAACAGCCGAGAAGGCG
This sequence comes from Rhipicephalus annulatus, assembly GCA_013436015.1. Classification (NCBI taxonomy): domain Eukaryota; kingdom Metazoa; phylum Arthropoda; class Arachnida; order Ixodida; family Ixodidae; genus Rhipicephalus; species Rhipicephalus annulatus. The sequence continues at coordinate 70,512 of WOVY01005513.1, forward strand.
CGAGCGAACGGGAAAGGGGGCCTCAGGAAGGGTAGAGAGTGAACGGTGAGATAAGGAGCGGCGAAGCCCTGCACCTTCTCTCTCCTACGCTCTCTCGCACCACATGCTCCGGTGGCTAGGGGCGAGGATAAGCGCGTGCACCCGCAGCTGTTGCTATGGGAGAGGAGGGTGGTGGTGGTCGTATCCCGACGGACGCCTGACAGTCCGACTAAAAAATTAATTCGCATTCATTCGCACTTAAAAATGGCCGAGCGTTGGGCGAGTTGGTATTCCATTTGGCATTTTGCGCCTGTCTGGGCGCTTTTCCTTTTTGTCCGTCTTTTTTCTTTTACGCAAAATGCCATCAACAACAGCAACAAAAACAACAAGAAAAACAACAAAAAAACTAGAATGGATATCACCATCGACTCGTCGTAGGAGAATGTATTAGCGACCGCATGCACTTTCGGGGGGTTCTGTTTTCGCGATCATTTACGGCACCTTGTATCCGAGTGAATACCGAACATAGTTCTCGTCTTCAAGCGTCAAGAGAAGACGCGCAGTGCTCAGTAGGCTGCCGGTCGAGTGGGAGAGCTGCCCGTTTCTGGGGGATCATCGTCGACGGCGGCGGTCCTTCCTGTCGCAGCGATCCGCGGCTGCGCACGCACAGATTGCTTGTTCGACGTCTTTTAGTGTCACGATCGTGTGTCCGCCGTGACAGGCCACCCGTCTCTCTTCCCTTTCCATTTTTTTCTTCTTTCTTTTCGCGCACGCGTCACTCTCTTTATGGTCGCGTCATAGGTGGCGCTGTCCTCTCGCGTCATCTCTCGGCACCGTGGCGCCTTGTCATAGATTCCCCGCATTTTCTGCTGTTGTCGCGGTGTATACCTGCTGATGCAGAAGCTGTTGCCTTTTCTTCCTGTTTCCAGACTCGTGATTGGCTTCCAGACTCGTGGAAGCCAATCATATACTTGAGATGGTGCCTTCGAGTGGCGTCGTCGTTGTGTGAAAGAATCCTGCCTCCTTTCTTTCTTCCTTTCTCTCTCTCTCTCTCTTGTTTTTTCATTGTTTCTTTCTTTCCTTTGTTCTTTCATTGTTTGTTTCTTTCTTTCGTTGGGTCCGTCGTTGCTCTTGATCATCTTGCTTGATCATCCCTTCATGCTCGTGGTTACGTGTTCTTTATGTGTGATAACGCCCTGAATATGTAATAATGATGATAATGATAAACCTCCCGGCATGATTGGCACCTTCTAAATCAGAAGAATAGGGCAGGAGTAGGGCGGATCAGTATTAAATTCAAGTGGTACTAGAGGCCATGCCGTTAATCCGCCTTTTTCATTGTCCTGGGTGGCGCTTTGTCCTATATGTGAGATTTCGGTAGGGGCCACAACAACCGGCATGGCCAGAACAAAAGCGTCTCGCTGATTTTCCACCAGGGGAAGAACGCCTGATCTGTGGCATTGAGAAGAAGGCTGATTAGAAAGAAGAGTTTGAAGAAGAGTTACGAGATACACCGTGTCTTCGTGATCTCGTCATCAAAGTTAATCGACCTTGCCCCTCTTCCTTCTGCGGAGTAGTAAGTCGGGGCGTTTTTCCTCTGTTCTCCCCAAAAGAGTTGGAAATGTGTGGTGACATCCCAATACACCGTGGACAGCATCTCAGTGCCAGGAAGCGACACTTTTGAATATTCGCTGTTTCATGACACGACCAAGGGGCTGAGACAGTAACACGTCGGAATCAATAACATCCATCTTATTAGGTCTGTTGGGGTTTTGTTCGTTACATTGTGGAAGAAGCGATCACGTCAACGCCACAGCTATCAAGTCCTGGGTGTACGCGGTTCGCGGCGCCGTACTGGGCAAGAGTGTGTTATTGAAAAGAACCGGTCTCGCTGCTCCACTTTAAGCGATTACCGGGAGGGGAAGAGAGAATGCCTCAAGAGCTCCCCCAATACATCTAAGTAGCGTCCGGGGGTGTAGCTCAGATGGTAGAGCGCTCGCTTAGCATGCGAGAGGTACTGGGATCGATACCCAGCACCTCCACGTTTTTTTTTAATGTACCTTTTTTTTCTTCTTTTTTTGCGAGAATTCGTGGCAAAAGAGTCGTTCGTACGTGTGCATTTAAGGGAATTTTTTTCGGTTAGACCCATTATTGAGATATAACAGGCAATCATGCCAAGGAAAATACAAGGGATATTAACAGAAGTAATTGTAATGTAAATGTGAAGAAAGAAAAGTGGATGATAAATTGACTTGTTGTTGGCAGGGAGTGAACGTACGACCTTCGAATAACGCGTCCGATGCTCTACCAACTGATTTTACAGTTCATGGTAACATGTGATGTGGTCCTATATAACCCGTACACATGTGGCTGTTTTGGTTCCGTTGCTGTTCCAAGGCTTTGGTCGATTTTTCTTTATCAGCAACTAATCGAAAAGTATAGCTTTCCTGTGCCGAGATAATGTTCTTTTTACGCAGAGATGGAGCGTCATAAGAATGACTCTGAATCAGAGCCAAATTTCATTTTGGCTGATGTAGCAGCCTACGCTGGAGGTCGGTCGGTCGGTCAAATCTTCAAACATTTCGCCACAATTGGGGGAGAGGGGTCCTTCAGGAAAAAAGTCACATTGTATTTATACACTGTAAAATCAAGTTGCTACAACTTCGGTATGCAGAAGGAGGTCCTGTAGCCGATGACTGAATCGGGATCTCCTGTGATGGGCAAAAATTAAAATAAACTTAATCAGTATCGGCAGGAAGAGAAGAAAGTAACAATTTTTTATTTTAAAATACGTGATCGCGCATATTACCTTGAAATACAAAACACGTGATGTATTTGACAATCGTGACAATAAGAGCTTGACACTATAGGCAACATCAAAAATGTGGGAAATCGCGGTGTGGCTATGTGCAAGAAATGTTATATAATGTTATATATGCATATAACGAACGTTCTTATTTGCCAAATCACCTTGTCACTGATTTTAAGACAGATGACAGTGATTTCTGTATGAAAAATAGAATTCACCGATTATAATAATGATACGTTATGACACATTATTGACGGTAAAACATAACGATGTCTGGTTGCCAGTCAGAGTATGTGAGCTACGGGAGTGACACACAGCTGTGGTCAAGGAGCTCAAGTAAGTATTTCAATAAGAACTTTGTTAATCACATTATTGTTGCTAACTGCAAAACAGATATTTCTTGACAAAATGTTCAGGAAGAGGAACGAATGTCTGTAAGCTATAAGAGTGCACAGTTCCGTAACAATCTATCAATGCTAAATCACTGGTCGTTGTTATAAGGCATATTGCAGCTGCTAGTTCTTCTTGGATTTCACAGCGAAAGCTGTTATGAAATCAGAACGCGGGTCACGTGCGGCGCCGTAGTTGTCCGCCGCCGCTGGTGTCCGTAACCAGTATCGCAAGAAATAAAAAAAACAAATCTTGGTAAATATGAAAACACCAATGACTATGTGGGACTCGATTCCGGGTCAGCCCAGTATTCTACCACTGAGCCACGCCAGTGTTTGGAAATCGTGTCCAAACTGGCTTTAGGCAGGCTTGATGTCGGGAAAAGAATCGCGTTAGCATGAGTAATGCAGCTTTTCTTGAACATAGAGGTAACAATCAGACGTCACACAATGCGAATCGCGTGACTAGGAGGTCGTGCAATGCTCCAACCCTTCACAAAAGCTTGTTCTTGATCACCTATGAACTGTGGCGCATACCCGCTTGAGCCATAATTCTTCATCGTCGTCAACAAGTGCATAAAAAATTGCGCGAAATTCCTAGCAAGTGTGTAGTGGATACCATGCTTCTACTAAGAATGAAGAAGGATAGCATAGTGAATGCCTGTCTACTACACGAAAATTATGAATATTAATGGCGTAGTGGGTACGCAGCAAGTGTGCTTGTAGCACTTACCCAAAGGGTGTTTAGACAAGGCTCTGAAAGGGTCCTCTTCCAGCTTTCCCTGTGACTGTGCTCTGCGTTCCGTGCAAGCCTGGCGGTGTTTTTTTTTTTAAGATTCTTCTTAAAGCTTTGCGGCGTGGCACGCTTTGGGAATCCGGCGATAAATGTTTGAAGTTTTTTTTTTCTTGAATTTCTTTCCGTTTGCAGGGGCTTTCTGCGAAACGTCGCCCAGATCAGCTCACTTGAAATAAGCGCAATGCAAGAATTTGTGGAAGTTCAATCTTGCCAATAGTTCTATTCGGCAAAGACGTTTAGCAGATAACAGGCCTTCGCTGTGTGAAATTCAACGCCAATGTCGCACTTCCTTTGGTGTCTTATAATTCTTATAATGCTCGATAATTGGGGCCCCAATGGACTTCGGGATTCAATAAGTCTGCATATGTGCATGCGCCGAACCCAATCCATTTTCGGGCTCCTGTAAACCGAACTATGTTCTAATAGTTAACTATGAGCTTGATTGATTGATTCGCGGGGTTTAACGTCCCAAAACCACCATAAGATTATGAGAGACGCCGTGTAGTGGAGGGCTCCGGAAATTTCGACCACCTGGGGTTCTCTTTAACGTGCGCCCAAATCTGAGCACACGGGCCTACAACATTTCCGCCTCCATTGGAAATGCAGCCGCCACAGCCGGGATTTGATCCCGCGATTAACTATGAGCTTTCGCGCTGGCGTTGACCCAAGACGCAACCAAAAAATTGAAAACTGGCGTGTGTCCCCGAGGTGTTTAGAGTCGCCAGCGAGACGTTGCAGACCGCGCACGTGTGACGAGGCAGGGACAGTGTCACGTAATTTTAATTCTGTCACGTGTGGAACCCAGTGCGTTTGGCTCAACGAAACGTGCGTTTTGACCGAGTTCTCAAACTCTGATTATCGTCCGAACGCTAGGACAACCCACCCGAAGCCGCCGCTTGGGCACCTATTGTCCTGGGTCCCCACTATCTCAAACTGTCCACTGACATTACACTACACCGAGCACGCAGGAAATGTGCAGTCTTAAACGTTCTCCAAGTCTTTCTGAGCACTGCACCATTTAAAGGATTAATGCCTACATCTTGCTCAGTATTCAGTCCTGAATAATTAACAACGGGACAACTTGGCAGAGTTGGTGATGCGTGACGCACTGGGCATATATAAGGGTCAAATAAGAGTTCATTCAACCAGTAAACACAAATACTAGAGACACTTACACAAACACGCATAAAACCTTCAAAATTGTGTCATTATAACTTATACAAAAGCTAGACGCAATGTCACGCAGACGTAGTAATATACTCGGTGCTACTGCGAAACTATAAAAAAAACATATTACCTTTCGAAGAACTGAAGAGAGAGAGAGAGAGCAAGAAGAAAAAAAGGAGTAAGGGTCGAGCAGCGTAGTAGTGAGTCGGAGGATGACATTTCTTTTCTTTGACTCAGTGTGGCACTGCCGAAAATTCCAGGTATCCCCCCCCCCCCCCGTAATACGAAAAACTAAGTGTTCCAGGACCTTAAAAAGGCATCAACACCATTTGCATCGAGCCCGTCGACAAGGTAACCAACAACAATTTTGTGTTTTTAGAACAAATGTTCGACGATTTAGAGTAGGATGTACTGTATCCCGGGAAAGCATTAAGCTGTGCCAGTTAGAAGGCGATGTATGAACTTATAGGGGGCATATAGTTTGGTTTGATTAGAACAAATAGTAAACGATTTAGAGTACTGCGTACTCTACTGTGGGACGGGCTCAAACCGTCCCTGTAAATAAGTTCATAAGGACGCCTGTCCAGGATGTGTTAAGAATAGGCGGTTTCAATATTGAAAGCGTTGTACCCCAAAAAACTTCCCGTCACCTCATTTACCAGCTTTTAACGTCAAACTAAAAGCACTTTTTCAAATTTCTTTCATAAATAAGGACAGTCTCTTTTTAGTTCTTCAGATAAGAGGAACGTGCGTAAAGTTCAAGGGAATATCTTATAATGCTTAAGTAGCTCAAAAGAGCATTTATTTCAATACGTTTTGTCAAAAAAGGGACTGAAAGTGTAGAAAATTAGCAGGCTATTTTCTAAAGTTGTTCTTGCCCACCGATGCTATTGAAACATATCAGTGGAAGAAGCCGGATGTAATGAAGGGCCCGTGTTTGTAAACAGAGTACTTCGTACTCTTCTATGGGAGAGCTTGAATCCGTCCCTTTAGGAATATCTTGGGTTTAATACCCGCTATGTGGTGACAGTTGACAGAGGTGTGTTTAAAAAAAGTGGGTAACGATTGAGAATACTACGTACTCTACTAAAGCCGTCTCGTGGACCTCACAACTTATGAGACCCTGTTTGTGCAGATCTCTGTTTAGAAAAAAGTTGTTAACGATTTAGAGTGCTTGGTAAAAGGATTGTTCAACGATTTCGAGTACTTCGTACTCAACTAGGGGAAGTAAGACTGTGTCTAGAAAAAGTGGTTAACGATTTAGAGTACAGTGTTTAGAAGGAATGGGTAACAATTTAGAGTACTAGGTACTCTACTATGGTAGAGCATGAAGCCACCCTGTGTATTTAGAAAATGATTTTTGTGGTTTGGGTTACTAGATACTCTACTATGGGAGAGCAGAAAGTCGTCCTCTTATGAAACAACCCATGCGTGTGTTTAAAAAAGTTGTTAACGATTTAGAGTACTTGGTGATCTGCTATGGGAGAGCAAAAAACGGTCCCGTGAGCCTCATTTAAAATAATATTATTACCAGATATATCTTACATAACTCATGTGAACACAGAAAGATAGGCAATGATGATCATGCGTATGCACAGTGCAAGCTGTTATGTACAGCGAAAATAACTGTGTTTAGAAAAAGTTTATTCTATCTTAGGACGCAAGAAACCTATGGAACGAGCGTCTATACAGCAAGCACAATTTCTGTGTTTAGAAAAAGTTTATTCTATCGTAGGATGCAAGAAACCTATGGAACGAGCGTCTATACGACGAGCACAATATCTGTGTTTAGAAAAAGTTTATTCTATCGGAGGACGCAACAAACCTATGGAACGAGCGTCTATACAACAAGCACAATGTCTGTGTTTAAAAAAAGTTTATTCTATCGGAGGACGCAAGAAACCTATGGAACGAGCGTCTACACAACAAGCACAATATCTGTATTTAGAAAAAGTTTATTCTATCGTAGGACGCAAGAAACCTATGAAACGAGCGTGTATACAACAAGCACAATAAAAACAAATGACAATAACTGTGTTCAGAAAAAGCGGGTAACGATTTAGAGCACAAGGTACTGCATGGACTGTTTAGAAAAAGTTTATTTACACTATGTACAAAAGCAAAAGTTTCAAAACATTTCAGTAGTGGGCACACATACTACAGAAGGATGACAGCAGTGTTCAGTGGTAGACCAGCAGGATAAGAACCGAGCCAATAACTATCATTGCAGTGTGCTCCGTGTTTCAGTGTCACTTATATATGCGTGTTTCTAAAGAACACTCGTTAAAAATAGTTCACCATAATCGTCAATTGAATACTAACCGTTCGCTTGTCACAAGAAGCACTAACCTGTTAGTATATAGAGGTAGCAAAATTCAGGTTAGTGAAATTGTCTACCTAGTTAGTAAGTGAATAGTGCTGGCTGTAACGACACTAGAAACCGATTATAGGTTGTTGCTAGCAACTTATAGTCAGTGACAGCCTAAAAATGAATGAAAGCTCCGCCCACAGCCGTCGCCGTCCCACCCAGGCAGAATTTTCATGAATCTCCGTTGCAAATAATTTTATTTTTTGTAAGAATACGACATGCACAGGTGACATTAATTTGAGACATATGTATACTCAAGTGACATTCACAATTTACTTTAATATACATGCATATGTACAACGGTGCTGTACCTTCAAAAAGAAAAGTTTCTAGCGTGCACAATGAAAACTACGTGCAAACGTACGTCCACTTCGCGAAGAGGAACGTCCACCAATCGCAATCGCTTTTTACGTGACGTCAAAACATTCATGTATTTCAGACATAAGACTTGGCCTTACACGCACGTGTTCATTTCGATAGTTCTCGGTGAAAAAGTTTTACGTCTTGGCAAATTTCATCGAAAATTGCGACTTCACTGCTCAATCAGACGTAACATTTGAACAAGAAACCATGAACTTTTAAAAAGTTCATTATATGCGTAGCACTTGCAATACCAGCGACAAACGACTTATGGTGCGAACTGAAATCGCCAATCATTGCACCTTTGCACAAGTCGCGGCCGATCCAGGTGGCCGTGCGCAGGTGAATGACAAGAGCGCTGCGGTAGGGCGGCGGAGTGCGTATCTATTCTTTGGTGGTAGCCGACTATAATAACCCTATTGACTCTAGAGTATTATAGTTAGCCATTTAGGAGTTGACACTTCATGCCCAATTGTATTTGTAGATTGACTTATTAAGATGACTCTATGAGAAAGTTATACATCGCACAAAAAGAAATATATGGCAGATCCCACGCCACGTGGGAATCGGTTTCATGCGATGCAGCCGACGAGTAGTTGTCCAGGCTTAAGTTCTTGGCTTCAGGTAAGTGTTATACGAGGTGGATCCACGTTAAACGCAGTAGTTGTGGGTACATCGTGGTCTTGCCAGGAACGTCCTTTACACTGGCGTTGCCTGGTGACTACACTGGGTAACTCATGGTCTGACATAGCGTCAGCAGTCACGTTAGAGCACATGCAGCACTACTATCGAAACGATGTGCGCCTGACAGCGTGATGTAGTGTTCCTGGCTCCTGGTTGTGGACACTGACGCTAATGGGCCCCATCTTTTTGCCCCTTAAAGGGAACGCGTAGCACCGGCGCATTGTTATCGCTGGCAAACACGCCATGAGATTTGTGTGGATCCAGCTGGGTCGATGTGGAGAAGGAAGATCGCGTCGTGCTTCGCGTGGTCTGCAGGTGGCTTTTTAGGGCAGCTCATAATATTATCTGTTCGGTCAAGACAGACCAAGGTGTCCACTCGATACAAAGGCGAGAACTACTTCCACCATCATCACGATATCCCAAAAACTTGATGTGAGCAGCTTACAGCGATTCTAAATGAAAACAGAGAACTTTTTAACGATGTCATACCAAGTGTCCAACACGAATTCGACATGTCATCTCATCTCGTCTTTGTGCTGCTCAAACGCACCGTGTCTTCGCCGAAAGAATAAAGCGAAAGCTCCAGAATTGTCGTCAAACGCGAAAGTTGACTGCCGGTGCCGTCAAAAAGAGTGATCTCAAAAAAGAAAAAAAAACAATCGACACGTTATGACATCATTAATTCACGTCATTCTGACGTCAAAGATCACCTAAACTTGACGACATCACGCCGTCACTATGTCGTCGCATAGAGTAACGTCACATCACGACGTAATCGCGTGACATCTTTCCTTGTCCCTAGGAGGTCGATCAGGGAGGCGGTGCAGAAAGCTTTGGGAGGGAGGTGTCCTTCGATTTGTTTTGCACAAAGTCATTGGGGGGACTGTGCGACTTGCTTCGTGAGGTGAAACGTAGACGACAACACTGTATTTACAAAAGCAGGCTTGCAGGAGGTTAAAATGGACGTTGCCGCCATCGCCTGGTGACGCTACACGTCTTTCTCGTGACGTTTCTCCAGCATGTATGTACTCCCCTCTGTAATGCCTCTGGCCCTGAGGGTATAATAAATAAATAAATAAATAAATAAATAAATAAATAAATAAATAAATAAATAAATAAATAAATAAATAAATAAATATTATGCATTTGGAGCGTAAGCGTCTATCCAGTTGCTGTTAGGTATCAGAATGGTGGGGCGGCGATGTTGGGCATTCCGTGCACCTTTCCGCAATTAGTCACATTGACCACGTAATCTGGGTCACGGATGAGCCTGGAGATGTGCAGAGCGTCACTAATATTCGCAACGTAAGACGTCGTGGACGTGGCTGAAATGTTGCCCTGCCACGGTGGTCTAGTGGCTAAGGTACTCGGCTGCTGACCCGTAGGTCTCGGGATCGAATCCCGGCTGTGGCGGCTGCATTTCCGATGGAGGCGGAATGGTTGTTGGGCCATGTACTCAGATTTGGGTGCACGTTAAAGAACCCGACTGGGTGGTCGAAATTTCTGGAGCCCTCCACTACGGTGTCTCTTATAATCATGTGGTGGTTTTGAGACGTTAAACCCTGCAAATCTATCCATCAATCAATCAATGTGTAAGAGCAGCGGAGTTCCTGGCAAACGATGAAATTGCCTTGATTTCGAAATCAAAGACGTTGGGGTGATGCAGGGGTGAGCGGCTAATCTGGTTCTCTCAATTGACTAACTCGCAAATTAGTGCATCGGGGATAGGGGAGCACGGTCCCTACGGATGCTGCCATCTCGCGCGCGAGTGCCAGAAACCAAAATCTGCCTTCAATTTGCTGTGCCTTTGCATTTTACAGCAACATTTGCTAATATATATCAACGTAAGAAACGTTGTAGAGGCCATCATCATCATCATAACCGTCATCAGCCTCACTACGCTCACTGCAGGACCACTCCCATGTTCCGTAAGTAAACCCGGTTTTGTGCTTTCTGGCAGCGATGGCGTAGAGGTAGAGCATTAACCTCATATGCAAGAAGACTGTGGTTCGAATGCCGCTGCCGGACAATTCTCAATCGGAAGAAGATAAAAACTCCGCGTTATGATGCAATTGCATTAAATGGTCAGGTGTGCGGCCTCACTGGCGACCACAGCCGGTAGTGCAATCTGTCACCAGAGTAGGATCGGCCACCCTGGCGCAGCACTTTTGCGCTACCTCCCGCGTGGATACCCAGTTATAAGGTACGGTCCTGCAGATCATGTGGTCGCATAGAACGCAACGAAGCCGTGACGAAACTGCCTTGGAGCGAGTGCTCACTTGGCCAATTTGATTACTTAGAAAAAAAAAAACGGACAAAGGTTTTTCCGGTATCTGTTATTGCTAGGAAATTATCGCGCTGGAGTGCAACTTCGCCGTCGTCAGTTGCGTAGTGCAATTACAGCCATTCATTATGCTTTAACGAATTCACAGTTTCACACGCATACCCCTGAGAACGAGTCTGTCGTCGCGTGACCGCCGTGTCGTTTAAATCCCGGCATTCCTTCCTCGCGGTCTCTACTCAATTGTTTTGTGGACACCACGAGCATGGTTGGATTGTAGTGCTGAAACAAACAGATTAAATGAAGATTAGAAAGACAGGACGCGAGATAACGGTTTTATTTGCAAGCACACAGCTCGTCCCATTCGCACTCGCCGGGAGAGGCGCTACGAAGCGGCTAATTTAGCGGCTCGAATTGGCTTGCAAGAGCGTCGCGAATTCCGCCTAGCCTTGGTTGCCGCGAAAAATGCGACGCGCCACTTACAGCGTGTGCGGGCGCCGTTAAAAGTGCGCTTGTTCGTGGCTCTTACCCACCGCGCTTAATACATAGACCCACGTGCGAAGTGGGGTGGGCCCATTTCGCCAAACGCTAGATTGCGAGCAATGAAGGCGCCGTATCGTAAACGGTGGTAGCTACAGCAGCGCCCCTTCGCGGGCGAGCATATCAAGGAAAACAATGAGGCATTTGGACTGTAAAGGGAAATGCTGCAGCGTCTTTTGGTGTCTCGGCTCTAAACGCTTCGCCGCGCCCGTACACCGGGCATAACCTCGACCGCGCATGTGCGAAGGATTCCGGGAGCGACCGCTGTAAGAGGGCGCTTCTGTCGCTTCCGGCGGGCTCGCTCGGTATATTTTGTGGGAATGAGGCTGGCGGTCTGTATGCTGGAATGCGGGGAACCAGGAAACACATTTTGAGAATGAGTTGATGGCCTCCTTCATTGTTCGCCATTTCACAGAGGCTCGGAAGCCTCTCTAAGGATGCTTCTGTGTGCTTCTGCCTCCAGCTTTGATTATACCGTGTTTGCTCGGTGAACGGCTGCATACATGTAATTATTAAATTGCGACGTTTAACGTTCAATTCGAGAAAGTAGGCTTTTAGTCAGTGAGGTCTTGGGGAGAGCTAGCTGTTAGAAATGAACTAAAACAATAAACTGAGATCACACTGTGAAACAAACGCATAAGAGCAAATGCTTGACCTGACATGTTTATGTTCATGTTATAGCTTATTTAAGCTATTGGACATACCTTGCAGTCCTGGTGTGTTACTGGAAACAAGTTGGGTTCATTTTTTTTTTTTCAAATGTCTCTGAAGCACGGTATCATGCCTTCAGCTGCAATGCTAGCTTACCTATATCGATATGTGCGCAGCTTAACCACAGAAGTCATCAGAGAAATTTACGCATTCATTAGCTGATCTCATAGAGCCGTAAATGCAGCTTCACCGTATACCTCAAGTGAAGTCGTTGTTGATCACTTGCACACATATATTGGCAATTCCGTATGCCATAAATATAAACAGAGGTCTCTCTCTCTCTTAAAGATGTGAGAAGTGTACGAGTTGACCTAATAATAGATCATTAGCTGAGCATTTGCAATTCCATTCTTCAACTGACTCATCAAATGCACACCCATTTCAAGTGAATGTATAGTCAGTATATAGGAGTAGTTTCCTGAAATAACCACAGACAGGCAGATGCCGTCGCTTGGTTATTTCTGTGACATCTATCTTGATGCTAGGTTTTCGTATTTAACAAGTTTTCCAAGACACTTACGATTTGTGCTGCCGTGATGGCTCAGTGGTTATGACGTATGTTCGGCTGCCGCGTGCGAACACGCTGGCTCGATCGACCCCTACTGTGGCCTTCGTATATTTTGGACGGCAGCGAAATGCAAGCAGCCCATGTACACTGCAATGTCAGTGCCCGTTTTTCATAGCGTGACGTGGTGGCACGTCAAATTTCATAAACGAACTACTCTTAGTCTAAACTGCAGCCGACGTGTAGTTTTCTGTGCCGAAACCAAGTAGGAGCAACACCGGTCTCTATAGCTTAACAACGCCTCCTAGAAAAACTATGCCTGTAACGTCACCCTCTTTTCGATTGGGAGCCTCCTGCCAGCACGCAATCTCGGAGGCCATGCCTCCTGTTTTGTGTTGCGACCGGCCGCCGCGCGAGACCACTTGCCTCCGTACCGCTCAGTCACGTGACATGATGGTTGCTCGGAGGCAGTTGTGAGAGCATTGCTGTGTTCCCAGGGGTTGGCCGTCGGAGACGCTCGCCTTCGTACCGAAGGAGGAGAGTAAAATCAGAGGGTAGGGTAGCGCGTTCACGGCTCACGTTCCAGACATAATTTTATTTAGGTGGCGTTGACCTGACCTTAAATACGATTAATTTTCCGAACTGAAGCGCAAGGAAAACACGTTGCCTTCTCGGGCAGCAGAAATGCCGCTTTGCCTCTTGGTCTACCCTCTGCGATGGAACACCCGACTATTCGCGAGACTACGTGGTATGCCTACGCCACGTTGTCGCCCGGAACTTTCGAGGTGGCACTGCTGTTGTCACGCGAGACCCCCCTCGCGATCACGCGATACGAATGGTGGCCCTCCGCAAGTATAGAAGAAGCGCGCGTTATGCGCGAATCCGCGCGTCTTCGACGAGCGCCGCTCACGCAAAGGCGACGTGACGGAAGCCTTCCGTGAAAGCAAGCGCACGCACGCCGGGGCTGTTATTTCCACCGGCGAATGCGTCGCGCGTGCAGTGTACAACACCGCCGACCACTCTGGAGACGTTGCATGCACGCAGGTATAATATGCACGCGCGCGCTCTCGCGAGCAATTACAACGCCGCTCCGCCCAGCTCGTTCCCCTTTCCCACTGTATTGCGCACCATGTTTTTTTTTTTTTTTGAGACGCGCGCTTCCCTTTACGTACGCAACGGCAAGGGCCACAATGCATGCGCGAGAGAGAAGTGTCGTTCCACTCGTAATGGGCCAGCTCTTCTCGAGATTACGCAATTAAGACAGCCGGAATCCTTTCTTGTCGGTCTTCAGCGCTCGGTTAAGATCACTTTACGCACGCGCTGCCTTCCGCGCTTCCACGCGTGTAACTTCCCGCTGTTCCACCCTCCGCTGTGCACCTCGGCGCTTATGTTGCCAAATCGTCGTGTTCCTCGCAGCGTTCGGCCTGTTGTTCTGTTTGTTTCTCTTTTCGCGTCGTATTCATTGTCGAGTGTTTCGAAGAGAGCAGTGTCGGCATGTAGTTGTCTCGGCATGCAGACCCGCTCACGTAGTTAGTCTACCTCGGGCGCACCGTCCCTGCGTGTGATCGGCCTCAATCGTCGAAAGCCTCAAAGTGTTTTCTTTTCCTTCCTCTTGGCGCTCAGTTTAAAACTCGGGAAACTTGTAATGCGGGAAATGATGATGAGGTAGACAAATTCCAGGCGAAATGTTTTTTTTTTTCTTTTTTGAGGTGAAGCGGCCGCTGTATTGCATTGGTGCATGCTATATACGCAGGTCAAGCAATGTTCTCAGATGCGTCACCGAGATGGTGCTATTGAATGTGGCTGTAGTACTTACTGGCTTAGAGAGTCGGTGAGACTGACCACTGACGATGGCAAAGTAGCAATACTGCATTGATACTTCCATATTCACTGATTTCAATGAAACTTTGAGCACGTGTTCTCGTCGGCACCGTGTTGATATGTGCCAAATTATACAACCGTAAGTCATTTAGTTTGTTAGAGAGCGAATTTTAAGAATGTGTAGCCTATTTCGGAATCACGCTTGTACGCGCAGGCCACCCTGTGCATGTGACGTTAGTGCCCTCTCTCCCACATCTCTCTCTCTCTTTTGCAAAGCCCTGCCTCACTCAGCAGACGCTGTTTACGGCTGTTATATTAACTCTATGAGCTTCCTTCTACGAGGTTGCATATCGCGTTAGTCGTGGTTAATGACGGGTCTTTACAATAAGCATTCACAATACAGAGCATCGAGCAGATTGATTCGGGGCACGTCAGATGTTTCACGCGCCGGCGAGTCGAAATCAAAAGGCAATGCTTCCGTGCTCAGATAGTAGTGGTTAGTCATCGTTGAACTTGTCACTGGTAAGTTCGGACGAGCTGGCATAGCTTGATTCCGCGCCCGATGACGTCGCCACGTTGCTTTTCGCCTGATGGAAGACGCACGTGTACAGTGTTTACGCCCTGACCGGCCGTGGCGGCATGTCGTGACGTAATCGTTTACACCGTGCTCGGAGTTACCGGAGTAGCTACATGTTTCAATATTGTCTCATTGTTGTTTGCTTAATAAAAGTTATTGTCGTGTTCATCCAGAAAATGAACCGCCATTGCTGTTACAGGACTGTTAATGCCATCTCAAAACGGCATTCCCTCAACATGATCGAAAATGGCCCGGAGTTCCCCTCTAAAGGCCAACTCAGGCGATTTTTTTTTTTACCATGTCAGGATAATGATGATTCTGTTCCTGAGCCAACTCTTGTCACGTGCCCGATAGCTGAAATCCTCAACAGATTTGAAAATGTTTTTTTTTCATTAGCGACAATACGCAATACCGAAACCAAGCCGCGTGCGCTTGCACGTGTGACGTAATCAAATGCCCGAATTTGCATGATTGCGCATAACGCCCGCCAGATGGCACTACCTGTCCACGCCGTCCAGTTGTCAGGCTCCCACCATAATGCCTACGTATACCTGTCAGGAAAAGATCAGGTTGCAGTGGGCCACTGAATATCGGTAATATATATATATATATATATATATATATATATATATATATATATATATATATATATTATATATATATATATATATATATATATCTATATATATATATATATTATATATCGGCCGAGCTGCCACATGTATAACTATATTCGCATTTGACCTGATGATGTCAATAATACTGACCTTTGAAGTTAGCCAATTCTAAAGTGATAATAAAACCTAAAGACGTATTTTAACAGCTATACTCTGCGTTCAGGAGTATTGAAATGTGTGCATAAGCGCATCGTGGTACCATTAGCTTGAGTTCGTTCGCGCCTTTTACAGCCATGAGTGGCCGCTGTTGGCTACTTTTGCGCCAAATTGGCTACTTTAGTGCCCCGTACGAACGGTTAGGTTGGCGCCATGGCTTCGTTTTTCCTGCACTAAACTTCTGTTTCAGCGCAATAATTATAGTCAATTGTCTTATTCTTACAGATAAAATAACAAGCAAGCCTAACAATAATAATATCAATGGTATTGTGTCTAACAAAAAAAGAACGAGTCCTTATATGTATACTTCTTTACCTAAACGCTACCCAGAGAGGGAGTGATGGCGCATTTGGGGACAGTTTGCGAGCATAAGTAGTAATGTGTGATGATTTTGGTGGGCTAAACACTGAGGCCAGTGATGTTCGTGCAAGGAATTCCCCCCCACCCCCTCCTTTTGGAGAATTTGCGGCCATCATTATGAGCCGAAGGGAAAAGGGAATCTTCGTGATAATGTCAGGAATCGTCAAGTTGACTTATGAGAGGACCGATACCCTTGCAGGGTGCACACGAAACCGCTTTGATTCGGCCAGTGTCGCTAACGCTACAAAATATACGGTCCTTGGTATAGTGTTTGTGCTTTCACACGTAGTAGCACTTGTGAATGTTTTCATGTTGAACCAACTCACGCAAACCTAAGTTTATTCTCACAGTCTACAAAAGTGGCGATATGGGCTTGTTGGTGACACATTTCAAAGAAATTTATGTAGCGCGAGGCGAAAAAACGAACACAGGAAAGAATAGACTGTGTTCTGTCCTCTATAATAGAAGCGCGCTGTCCTCTCAGTCTATTCTTTCCTGTGTTTGTTTTTTCGCCTCGCGCTACATAAATTTCTCACAGTCAAGAGCTTAAATAAGGTTTGGTGTAACATTCGAAAATAGGCTCGGCAGTATGTAGTATTCGAAAAAACTGTATGGAATGCATATATTCCGCAAGAAGTTCACACAAAAACGGGAACAACAATGGTTGCTGAAACAATACGTTAGTCGCGCTATGTGTTAGTGCTTCGTCAGCAGTGAGTAAAGTTGAGCAATACTTTGGCTTAGTTCATCACGGGACGGCTTTAAGCTCTCCCATAGTAGAGTACCCTGTACTCTAAATCGTTAACCCCT
>WOVY01005514.1:0-21838 GCA_013436015.1 Rhipicephalus annulatus
TGCAGAAGCCAAGAGAGAGCACAGTTTGCAAGGTTATCTACAACAAGGTCGGGGAGAATGATCCTGCAGGAGCTGGGCCAACACCCAATGGCAATCGGGCACAATTACAATGATATCGCCGACAACATCAGGGAGAATATCACGGTGTCTCCTATACCAAGAAACATGCATCCAGAACACAACGTCGGAAGAAGAGTAGCGAGGGCCAGGACTATACTTCGTCAAGTCTCAAACGAGGAACGAGGGGTCATATTTGTTGACGCGGCTTCCTACGCCAATGGGAAAGCGTTTGTGGCAGTGGTGGTCGATGGGGCTGGCCATGTCGTCAACTCAGCGACGGTCAAGACTAAAGACCCAATCATTGCGGAACAGGTGGCCATCGCCTTAGCAGTCAGGATGGATAACATTGAAGTCGTCTACAGTGATTCCATGGCAGCACTACGGGCGTTCGCCAAGGGGACGGTCTCTGAACAAACGCTGAGAATACTGCAATGCAAGAACATAACGCATCATCTTCTGAGTTGGTTCCCAGCTCACCTTGGGCAAATCAACGATTCCCCTCCCAATCTCAATGAAGCAGCACACGAGGTGGCGCGAGAACTCTCCAACCGCGCCTCCCCGGGGATGCGTTCTACCGGTGAAGGGGATAACCGGGAAATTCTTACAACATATAAAGAGCTCACTGAACATTTCCACCTGTCTAGAAGGATTTTCCCTCCACCTCACAAAAGTCTAACCTGGCCCCAAGCACTTACATTAAGGCTTTTGCAAACGCGGATGTACCCTACTTTGAAAATGTTACACATCATGTACCCTGACCTATACCCAAGTAATCTTTGTCCACATTGTGGGGAAATAGCTTCATTAGAACACATGCTCTGGCAGTGCACCAAATTCGCTCATATATCGAACATGACCTCTGCCAGGTGGGAGGCGGAAATCCGCAGCTCATCCTTGGCAGATCAGCTCTGGGCTGTCCACCAAGCCCACGAGGCGGCTGAGGAGCTTGGCATCTCAGTCCCCACGTGGGAGCTGCCCGCAGCACAGTGATCTGTGTTTTGGAGGACCAAATAAAAGTTTATCCAATCCAATCCAACAAGTCAATAATCTGTATGTGCGTCTCTTACTAGAAAAGGCATACATAAGCAATTATAAAAACCGTAGCGTTATCACGTTGCGCTGAGCAGGCAACGCTTGCACGAAAAGGCAAGTGTTTGCAACGCTTTGCTAAGACGACACAGTGGTGGCACCTACCCGTCTCCTTGCGCTCTACACTTTATCACCTCCGAGGCGGGCGCGTAGTGCTCGCGCGCTTCGTTTGATGCGCTCGTTCGCCTCCGCTGCACGTTTGAGGCACTCTAACGCAGCGCCTCCAGTATATCATCCCCATAATTTATTGCGCAGAACATCAAATAAAGGTGTTGTTCACTCTCTCCAGAGTCAAGACTATCGTTTTTCGACAACACTTGCAGTGTAACATGCAGATAGAGTGCCAATTTTTTTATCCTCTTCATTTTGTATATGAGAAAGTAAACAGAAAACCTACTTTACGGTTTACCTGACACTTGGCTAAGTAGGTGATTGCCTAAATTTTTGGCCGAGCGCCCTAAACGGGGGCGTATGTGGACAGTCTGATGATATGTGCTTGTGTGTAGTTCGGTGCATTGTCGGGTCGACGAGGCATCGTTCCTTTTTGCGCAGTGATTTGCAGCGTACATCTTTTAGATTATTTACCTGTGTTTAGACTACCGGCGTGACAATTCAGAGCTGTACCACAGCTCACAGAATCTATAGATAACCACTCTCGTAAATAGGCACTGCTGTCGCTGGCGTATCAGCCGTCGTACACTCGCGTATCGTGATGGTAACTGCGGCACGTTAAGCAAAGAAACGCTATATTCTAGGGCCGCCAAAGCGATATTATCAAGACTGCTGTCTCGCTGCAGTGGTTTTCCACGATTGGGCAACGTGAGTTTTCGAACAGTTGTGCTCGTGGACCGTTGTATCGTAATCCCTTCATCTGCAAAGTACCTAACTTACATTGAAAGTACACGATTTGACTAATAAAGCAACCTTGCTTCCTTAATCTTCCTTGTTCATCTTCCTTTTCTCCCACTAAGGCAATCGCCGAGCCATAAGGCGCAGTAAGATTCTACAATTATCAAAATCATGTAAAAAGTCATTGATTAAGAAAATTTTCAATTTCGCGCAATATAGTGCAAATGCGTCAAATCGCTACTGTTTCCGGTAGTGACGTCAGACCCGTTTTTATTTTTTTTGCTCGCTGTTGTTCCCGCGATACGTAGACGGCGACGGCGGCAACGAGTCGCCAACTACTTGTCACGTGACCTTCTGTAGAAGTTACACTATACCCGTTGGCATTGCGCTAGATCGCACGTCCTGTTGCAGCATGTGGGTCAAAAGTCACGTGAAATCGGAGAAGTTCTTCCTGTTTGGAAAAACCGTGATGTTGGTATTTCCGCCCCATGCATTTTATGTTCATATCGTGAAATGAGTATGCTTCAAAAATGAGACACATATTTGTAGTGTTCAGGGAGCACGAGCAGCAAAAATACTCGTATTTATTATTTCCTCTTTAATAAACCTGGCAGTTGTGACCTCAGCGCCCGTAGTTATCGTTCTCCAGTTTTTTTTTTAATTTTTTGGGCCGCTTTCTCCCTTAAAGCAGTGGTCTACAACAGGGCATGCTCTGCGAAGAATGAGACTTTTATGGTAACGCCTATTTACAGGGCACTGAAAACAATTATTACGATATGTTTAATCGAAAAGCTAAAACAAACATTACTTCGTCGCTTTTCTGTTCTGTGTCACAATATAAAGCACACCGTCTTAAGTGTCCAATGTCAGGATTACTTCTCTGGAAAGGGAGTGTAAATTTTTAGCATAAATTTATAAATATCTCGCACGCACTGGTCGGATTGTTTTCTGAACGTAGGAACTTGCCTGTCACAGTGAAGAAAGCATTTCTCTCACAAATCCTCTCCTAATGTGCTTGTGAAGCTACCTTTGCACTTTTCCATGCCTTTAAACACCTCAGAGTGCACTGACAAATTACACAGGACGCCCCGACTATATCTAGCAAGAGTGTAATATGTACCGACGCAGTTTGTGACGTGACCAAACCCGTGCTGCGCCACAATTGCGTGGAGTAACTCACCTGATTTTGGTGTTGTATTTAGTTGCCTAATTAGCATTGTTTACTCGACAAACTTTCGAAGCCACAAATCTGGGCAAAAAAAAAATTCAAAACGTGGAAGCTGTATGTAGGTTTGCAGGACACCGCATCAGACGATTTCTAACTCTCTATCTATGAAGTATTAACGTTTTTCTTGCTTACTACAGATGCCCCGCCGTGGTGGTCTAGTGGCTAAGGTACTCGGCTGCTGACCCGCAGGTCGCGGGTTCGAATCCCGATTGCGGCGGCTGCATTTTCGATGGAGGCGGAAATGTTGTAGGCCCGTGTGCTCAGATTTGGGCGCACGTTAAAGAACCCCAGGTGGTCGAAATTTCCGGAACCCTCCACTACGGCGTCTCTCATAATCATATGGTGGTTTTGGGACGTTGAACCCCACATATCAATCAAATCAATTGCTTACTACAGATGATTGAAAAAAAACAACATCAAAGAACACATAACAAGCCTCGTTCGTGCGCCTATGTGCACCGTGATTGCAGTACTCCGTACATCGTTCTGCGTGAAAACGATTAGCGTTTGGCCGCGTGTGCTGCCACTGCCGCGACGATGGCGTTATCTTTGCCATGACTGACGTTTTGCAAGCGGCAACACAAGCTATAACCCTTGCCTCTGCTTATCGCTGCAATAAACTACCAAGATGGAAGACACATCGTTTGCACGCGAAACGTTAATGAACACTATGGAGTCACGGCGCGCACATACGCGCAAATCGCCTTATAACATGGTAAATTGCATTCCGCAGGCATCTGTAATAAGCAGAAAAAAACATCATTACTTTACGAATAGAATGTTAGAAGCTGTATTTCACGGCGTTTGCCAACTGATCAGGAACTTTCTTATTATAACTTTTCTCTCAGATTCGTTGGTTCAAAAGGTATATATTTTGAACATGCCTAGTTACCCATTTAAGCTGAACACGAAAAGCATAAAACTTACTCCATGCAACGCAACGTACATTTTCTCGTCTCATAGTAGCGTGCGTCGGCATGTATTTAAAGCCTGGTAAAAGTTACCTGGGGCACACTGTATATATAAACGTTCACAGCCAACCCAATAAACAAAAGCCTATTTTAGTACCTTTTCACCGCATTCTGCATGCTTCGGCTACTTCTCGTTTAGAAGTTTCACTGTTTGCAAGCTTAGTTTATATTTTGTTGTTGTGCTCAATACTTCTTAAATTTATACAGTTATACAATGCATTTTCCGAGATGGTCAGTGTTTGGCTTTATGTTAAGAGGTTTTCTCTTGTGTGCCGCCATAGTTGCACCCTAGCGTAGTTCGCGATCGCTGTCCAATACTTGCTGTGCAAGACCTACCATAATAAAACAAACGTAGCTAAAAAAACTACATAGTTTCCGCCAGGAATTCCCTCGCGCTTGAGAGCCCACTGTTTTCAACGAACGGCTGTGCATGGCAGTGGACGGGATTGTGACTTTGTTGCTCACTTGCGCTTCGATTAACACTTATCCGGTGACACACACAAACGTATATATATATATATATATATATATATATATATATATATATATATATATATATATATATACCTTTTACGCTAGAGTTGTTGAGGTTGACATAGCGATCTTCTGCTCGCCTGAGTAGAACAACATTACTTGCGTCCTTTCTGGAGCGGTAGAATCGGGCGCAGCAAAACGTGTATTGAGACATCACCTCTTGTGCACTTACTGCGCTTGCAGCTAATGTGTTGCATGTGTTTGTACAGCCACCTGGCAAACAACGAAAACGACGAATGGACGGACGCCGTGGAGGGAATGCGTGCGATGGCTGCCTACAGGCTGTATACTTAGTTTGAAGCGCGAACAATTTATCCTCAAAATTACCGAGCATGTTCCCCACACATTCAATAATTATTTTGGTGGTGTTGACTTTCTTCGTCTTTGTTGACGCTTATGATCACGTCGATTAAATCCGGTAAGCTTCAGCGGGCAGATCGGCTCTTTGCCCGCCGAGCAGTGGTGGAAAGAACGCCTGAGAAAATGAAGAAAGAAAAAAATCACAGTTGCACCGCAGGAACGGAACAGTGAATGCGATAGGAAAAAAATTGGAATGTCACGCAAAGAACAATATATGTATATATGTTATTGTTTTCTTCATAATTCTATTTGTACCAATTAGGTGGAAAGGGGTAGCCGTCGCCAAGTAACGGTGACAAAAACTCTTTCGTTTATTTTCTATTTCAATAAAAAAAAGCAAGAGTCAGCTCGATACTCGCAGAGTGCCGCTGAAGCACGAAAATGAACGCTCGAAGGACAGAGCAAGTGTGAATTAACAACTATCGCTGTTGTAACGTCTTTGCGTTTGACCGACGCGCTGCAAGTGTGAGTAGTGGAGAAGCCGACGCGCTTAGATATTTTTTATTTTTTTCTTTTACTAGCGGCACGTGGCGTGACTTCTCCGTGTCTCTCAGTAACGTGTTTAGCAAGTTACTGAAAAATAACGTGTGGTAACTGTGAGTGGGGCATAACCATGAGTCTACTGGGTGTTAATTATAGCGTGCACACAGCCCACACAGATTGCCTCAACGGCTCTTCAATGACTCGTGATTTCACTAGCCCAATGCTCTTGCGAGAGGCTCCGTTCACGTATTGATGATGCGTTGAGTAAAGTAGACCTACCAATTCATACGGGGGGTCATTATCACTGACTTCATTGTTCGCTTTCCGATTTGTGTGGTTTTTGATTGTCCACAGCTTATTGTGGTGACCTCATACTTCACCACTCCATTCGACACATTTCTGCTATTATTTTCTCTGGCTGGTTTTATATCCTTCAATTTCTTGACCTCGTACGAAGGTCGTTTTAAGTTTTCCTACAATACAATCACTAAGGCAGTTCCTTCCAGCTCTAGAACTGTGCCGCGTAAAAATTGATTTCGACATTCGAAATATCATTGAATGACCTATGGCTCAGACCCTCTGGAGCAAATATAATTGCATGAATAAACAATATGACTACTGTTATTTGATTATACGTACAAATAATAGTGGAATATTCTTCACAGCTCTTGTCGGGAAGAGAGAAGACAACATCACGAAAAGAGTTTGTGCAGAATCACAGCAAACTAAAAAAACAATGTTTATTGCCTAATAATTTCAATGTAATTGAGTAACACACTCAATCATAATATAATGTAATATATTTTGCTACATTCACAGTGACAAAGGCATCTCGATCGAAAAAAAAAACAAAGAAACAAAGAACTGGGGGTGTTCCTGGCTTTATCTCCTCCTTCCCTCTCCGGCTTACGCACCGAGAAAAGAAGGTCTTAGCTTACCTTATATGCTACCATAATTATACGGTGACTCTAAGTAGGTGATATAGACAACGATGAAAACGTTTCTTCATTTGAGTGCAAAGAAACCGGCTAGAATTTCTATCCGGGACGCTTACGACAGCTTCCGCGATAGTCCGAGTTCGCTGCACTAGCGCTCGACCGACCTCGTGGGCGCCGTCGCGGAGGGTTCCCTCCCACTACTCTGGGGAAAGACATTCTTGAAATAAAAAAAAGGTGAAGAGTGGGATTCACTGACGCAGTAACTGTCTCTCAGGTGAGGACAATACAGCCACGACACTTGGGTAAGATGGCGAAAAGAGGTAGGGGAAGAATCAGAGGGGTGTGGGTGGATCGAAAGATTGGTGGGAGGGGAGGAAAGCATAGGCGACGCCGTACACTTCAGCGAAGAAAGGTGAGCAACAGGATTATAATGCTTAAAGGTTTTCACATCGAAGAAACTGACCGCCAAGTACTTGGGCTTGTTCCCAAATCTACCTTTGAGCCAAAGTTTTCTGCCACAGAGAAATTACCGTCACTTATGCCATTGAGAGCCACGTTTATGAGCCGAACCATCGAAGCGGGGCTTGTGGTAGCATGTTATCGCAGACCACTTGCACGTCCACACAAGCTCATCCAAAGTTGTGTATTCGTTTTTGTAAGCAAATCACAACAGATTATTATTTATTGCGTTATCAAAACGTCGAGAAGAAGATTACCTTTAGCGTAGGTGTCCAAGAGCTCTATTCTATGCCACGTAACTATCTGTTACACTATGTTAAGGAGATTATCACTGGTCTGAATGTCGAAGTCCAGATTGTTGAAAATTGTGGTATTTCTGAGCAAAGTTTTTTTAAACTACTGCTTTTTGACCTCGAATAGACTTTTGCATCGTCGAAAGGGCATTTGTTTGTTAATTGAAGGCTCAGGTGTTCGCATAGGCTTCAGAGTCACCCTGGTTTTCCGTGATGAATTAGGGTAGACCGTCTAATAAAGCACGATTTTGGGTGTCGGGGTAGCGATTGTTTAGGCATGTTGACGATTGTCTACTTAGTTTTTGTTTAAAATGAAAGCAGCACATATATGGTACGAGGAGTATTCTCACAGCGTTTTGGATAAGTGGCCACGACCTGCAGTTTACGTCCGACGTTTCCAACCATAATGATGAACTTCAGTTTTTTAATATAACTTCGCGATTTCAAAAAAGAGCACGTGTGTTGGATTTATGCTCCTACATCGGTCAAGCTCCTCTTTAAATCTGCTTATTCCAACGTGGTAAAAAAATAGTATTGTCACATCATTCCTGCGCTCGGCGATATGAAAATTGTGTTTCTATGCCACAGAGCAAAGCTTCCGCAATAAATGTGATCGCTCTAAGATGGCCGCTTTTCCGACCACATTTCTAGTGTGTTTTTTTGAGAATTTGCCGAAGAAGGCGAAATGTATTTAGTGTGCATCCAGGTAACCAGGCGTGATATTCACAAGGTGACTGAAAACGATTCGCAGCGATGTAGCTTTTTGGCCGAGTTGGTTCATATAAAGATAAAACTAGCAAAAAGCCACACGAAGATTGCGAAGAGGCAAACCACACAGGACAAGCACTGGACTTATACCTTAATGTTTCTTGAATAATTTCACACATTGCCACACATGAAACAGCTGCGTATTGTTGCGACCGGGGTTTCCAGACACCGGAGGTCCGGGATGAAGTTGTCGAGGCAGGAGGAAGAGAGACTTGAAGAGGGTTTATTTACAATATATACATTGCGAACTCCCTACACGGTGAGCCCTCAAACGTGGCAGGCCTCTACATGACTCCTAACATAGCGCTACATGGTGCTTGGTTCTACATGGTTCTGCCTGGTTCTCTTCTCCAAAAAGCACACCGAATGAGCCGTGGGGGCTCATTATAAAGGGTCTGTCCTCCCCAGATCCCTAGATCGGGGACCGCGTACAGAGGGCACCGTCCAATCACGGATCACACATTACCCGCGAGGGTGACGAGCACGCACGGTCCACGTGAACGTTCAAAATTGAAGCGTGATCACTGCACTCAAAGGTGGTGCCAGCAGGGCTCTTCCTCGTCGTGTGTGTCGCTGGTCGAGAGGTCCCACGCTCAGGACGGCATCCATCAAAGGGTCCGCCGAACTGTTTGCTCAATGAGCGGGGTGATTTGCGGGGGCCGCCGCGACCTCTTGTTCCCAGGAAGATGTCGCATTTGCTGTCGTCCCCCGAACGGCCCACTCCGTCGTGGCGACAGGACGTCTCACCCTCCTGCTAGGACGGACAATACAGGGCCGGCGTAGGCAGCCGGTCGTTCGGTTATTTGTTTGAAGACCAAAGGAGCGCCGCTCCCCCGCCAGCCCTGGCGCCGGCCATGACTGCATCCATTGAAAAGGCCGCCGTAAACAAGCTTCAAATGGTCGCCGAACGACTCGTTTAATTAGCGGGACGATTCCCGGCCGCCGCCGCCGCCGTCATCTTCCAAAGAAGAAGCTGCACTTGTGGTCTCCCGAACTGCTCACGGTGCCGTGGCGGCAAGACGCCGCACCCCCCCGGCCAGGTGGGAACAATACATGGCGGACACAGGCCGCCAACCCGTTTGGCGACCAAAAGGAACATCAAAAGGAACGCCGCTCCCTCGTCAGCTCTGGCGCCGGGCACAACAGCTCGTCCGCCAGCGGGAGAAGCGACCTGAGGGTGACCAGCTGCACAGGTTGCCCGAAGTGTCGCTGTGTAGTGCTGTCTTCCAGGCCACTGCTGATGACGCTCAGCCAAGGACTCTTTCCCTCTCGTTCCCTGTGGCTCCCCTCTGGGAAAAGCATTCATACACACCACCACAGGCACGGGAGAGCACCCTGCCCGCACTGAGACACGTCGAGTCCGACAAATTATCCAAAAGCAACCTTACTTAAGCAGTATTACCAAACACAAAGCAGCAATCGGGACGTTTCTCTGAGGTTTCACCAAAACTCCTAATCCCGATCCGATAATAATCTTTCCATCAAACGGCTTTCAAGAAAACTAACTGTCAAGTGATGCGCTCACCGTGGCATACCCGAGTGCTTGCGTGAGTAATCCGCCGTAACCCACCAGGTATCATACTCATAAAATAAAGCATTTTACTTCACGCTATCTTTTAGTTCCCGAAATTTAGTGCCGCCAAAGCCAGTCGTCAATTCCTTTTGAGAAGACGAAAGCATAACTGTCGTGCTGTACCTACATCAGGACATCCTCATTACACGTCTGCCATCACACGCTATAGTGCTCCTGCATGGATGAACCACTCATTAACTCTCGTGAGGTTACCACTCTACACTCAAGCTCATGAACTAAAACGTACACGTAAACCCACGAATACCTTTCCTTACTTCAACACCGGAGACATGCGAACAAAACGAAAAATAACAACAAAAAAACTTTCGCATGAATCCTGAAAACCTCGCAAGAATATCCTTGCGTCCGTGCGCTCGCTCAAAATTCGTCTCTAACGTCGGTCCTACTTGACAAACGCCCCTAACGTGTCGTTATACTGCCGCAAAACGGTTACCTTTAAAACCAATACATACAAAGCTTAAAAAATAAACAGCATGGTACCTGCTACGTAAACGCTATCTAGTAGCAGAAGTACAGAACACATTCCAAAAGGAAAACTGACCTAAACAGTCAAAACAGATATTCAAAACTAAAAAATACAAATCCGCGGGAGAGCCTTCCGAAACGCTTACCGCTGTCACTTAATTTTGAGACGAACGCGCGGCGTCGCGTCCTGTGGGTCTTTCTAGGCGAACGGGAATTGGAACAATGGCAAAACCCATTCGCTTCGCCTCCGACCCCCGCAAAGCTCTGCGCTGACAACCTGCGTTCTTACTCTCGCTGAGTACCTCGCACTCCCGCAGTCCATCAAACATGCCGTCGACAGAGCGACGAAAGGGTCTGCCTTTCTACCCAACGTGCTTTTTTTTTTTTTCGTTTTGTCCGGCGGCTCGGACGCATACAAACCAACTCCGGTGCCGATGACAAACGCCTAATTCTGTACGCTCTAATGCGTGTCACTATCCTTCCAATAGATCTATACAACGCATATAGGCTACCAAAATGATAGAGCGCTAACGAAAACAAAGTACAAACGAGTTATTTACAAAATCACAAAAACAAACAAAATGTTCCTTTCAACAGTCCCGAGTCGACGTTTTCCGAGAGGCTAACAGCTGTTCGCAACAACTCTGAGTCGAACTCGCGGTGGTCGCGCCCGGAACGATTTTCTCGAGAAGCGGGGTCTACAACACGCGTCAATCGCCCTGCTACCGAACCCCGCGACGTTCCTCGAAGCCGACTTGCTGTCGCTTCCTGCCCCTCGAAAACCACCGACTCTTTTGCCCCGCACCCCGTCCAATGCACCGCGAGAACAACGGAAGGGTCTCTTGCCCCTCGACCACTTACGCACACAATGCGCTTCTCTTTTCTTTGTTCTCTGGCCGCTTGGACGCTTGCGATACGGCAACTTTCTTGAAATTTCGCTCCGCCATTTGAATACATTCCTCAAACGCGTCGCGATTTTTGCCTGCCTGTTTTTACGGCGCTTTCTCCGTTTTGCACGTCTCTTGGTGCCGTCTACGGAGCCTTTCGCCCATCTCTGATGCTCACCAGCACCCACATGCTCATCTGATTTTTCGCGCGGACTGTCTGGATAATTGCCTAGCAATCTATCCTTCAAACACTGCCGCGTACGATGCGCTTTTCTTTTCCGGCGGTTCGGACGCATACGATACAGACCCGTCAGAGATGACAACGGCACTTTTCTCGCGATTTTACCACGCCGTTTGAAACCCTTACTCAAACGCGTTGTGCTCATCTCGAGCTTTGCCTTTTTGTTGCCCTTCGGACGCTTTCTCCCCTGTGCACGCTTCTTTGTGCGGACCTGGGAGCCTTTCGTCCTACTCTGACGTTCTTCATCACCGATATGCTCCTCCGCCATCTCGCGCGCCCAGTCCTGATGATTGCCTATCAGTTCATCGTTAGACCGCGGCCGCGTAGATTGCGCACTTCTGTTCCTTACTCTCCGGCCGCTCAGACGCATGCGATTTAAGCCAGTCAGAGAAGACAACGGGCCTTTTCTCGCAAATCCGCCACGCCGTTTGAAGGTCCTCGTCAAACGCGCCGCGCTGATCGCGAGCCTTGCCGCGCTTCTGTTTTTCGGACGCTTTCTCCGTTTGGCACATTCCTTGGTGCCAAACCTGGAGCCTTTCGTCCGCCTCTGACTGCTCATCAACATAGTCTACAGGGCTGCAAGGTTCGATGGAACACTCTGTTAATCTTAACTCCGTTTCCACCACCACGGAACCCTCACACCCTGCTGCGACCGCGAGCTCTTTTCCTCAGAATGGGTTAAAACCTGTTCCATTCCCTTACAGGCACTAGCCTTTTCTTCGGCCTCAAACGGCACCGCCGCTATATCTACAGATATCAGACATGTAGCCTCCGCTTCAGTTGTAAACGGCACCGCCGTTACATCGCACCGTTCGTGCGCTACATCTACAACTTTCTGACCTGTAGCCTTCTCTTCAACCTTAAACGGCACCGCCGCTACCTTGCACCGCTCGTGCGCTACATCTACGGATTGACCACTCTGCTGCAATGCCACCCCTCTACGCCGAATCCTATCTATCTCTTCGTCTAATTCCTGCATCCTTTTCATATGTTCTTCATGCCTGCGCTCAGCTTCCAATTCCTCCTGGCGCCATCTTTCCTTTCTTTGCGCCCTTTGTACTTCCATATGTTCTTCATGCCTGCGCTCAGCTTCCAATTCCTCCTGGCGCCATCTTTCCTTTCTTTGCGCCCTTTTTACTTCCTCCTCCTGGTCCAATAAGTACATATTCCCGAAGTGCTCGATTTCCTCATTGTCACTATTGCTTTCGAGAATCACCTTCGCGGAGTTTAGAAGCAGGCATATCATCATTAAAATCTAGCTCCAGATCCCAACACAGGTTCAGCAGGTTCTCTCTCGTCAATCTCGTAAGATCCATGGCGACTACTTTGCTTTGGCTCAGCTGTGACAAAGCACAAACCCACCAGCGTTTCAATTCTGGGTCTAGAGAAATTGAAGCCTGGCAAATCTCACAGCGGAGACCACAAGCTTAAGCACCCAAGTAGCACTACGTGGCCAACATCCCTCTCTACTTGTTTCCTGTTAATTTTCACTCCTGCTTTTTACAACATCCTAAAATTTAACCCGCAACGTACCCTTAGAAATTTTGAAACATTACCACTTGTTCCTATTGAATCATCTAAGCTTTCCTGCTTTAGCGTACTTGCTCAGATAATCATCCAGTGCTGCCTTGTGCTGAGATAACAACCACAGTGGCCAGGCAGTTGTTGGTTATATCTATCTTTTAACGAATCTAGGCTAAAAGACTCGATATATCTCAAGCACAAAGCCAGGCACTCACCCCATTACGTGCGGTGGTGGTACGCTGCTTCGATCCCGCCGAGTTCCAGGGCTTTCGGCTGGCCTCCGGTACATGTCGCTCTCCGTCGCAGACTCGTATCCCACCGCTGCCAACCAGCTGTTGCGACCGGGGTTTCCAGACACCGGAGGGTCCGGGATGAAGTTAGTCGAGGCAGGAGGAAGAGAGACTTGAAGAGGGTTTATTTACAATATATACATTGCGAACTCCCTACACGGTGAGCCCTCAAACGTGGCAGGCCTCTACATGACTCCTAACATAGCGCTACATGGTGCTTGGTTCTACATGGTTCTGCTCTGTTCTGCCTGGTTCTCTTCTCGAAAAAAGCACACCGAATGAGCCGTGGGGGCTCATTATAAAGGGTCTGTCCTCCCCAGATCCCTAGATCGGGGACCGCGTACAGAGGGCACCGTCCAATCACGGATCACACATTACCCCGCGAGGGTGACGAGCACGCACGGTCCACGTGAACGTTCAAAATTGAAGCGTGATCACTGCACTCAAAGGTGGTGCCAGCAGGGCTCTTCCTCGTCGTGTGTGTCGCTGGTCGAGAGGTCCCACGCTCAGGACGGCATCCATCAAAGGGTCCGCCGAACTGTTTGCTCAATGAGCGGGGTGATTTGCGGGGGCCGCCGCGACCTCTTGTTCCCAGGAAGATGTCGCATTTGCTGTCGTCCCCCGAACGGCCCACTCCGTCGTGGCGACAGGACGTCTCACCCTCCTGCTAGGACGGACAATACAGGGCCGGCGTAGGCAGCCGGTCGTTCGGTTATTTGTTTGAAGACCAAAGGAGCGCCGCTCCCCCGCCAGCCCTGGCGCCGGCCATGACTGCATCCATTGAAAAGGCCGCCGTAAACAAGCTTCAAATGGTCGCCGAACGACTCGTTTAATTAGCGGGACGATTCCCGGCCGCCGCCGCCGCCGTCATCTTCCAAAGAAGAAGCTGCACTTGTGGTCTCCCGAACTGCTCACGGTGCCGTGGCGGCAAGACGCCGCACCCCCCCGGCCAGGTGGGAACAATACATGGCGGACACAGGCCGCCAACCCGTTTGGCGACCAAAAGGAACATCAAAAGGAACGCCGCTCCCTCGTCAGCTCTGGCGCCGGGCACAACAGTATGCGTAAAACGTCATCGGAGCAATGTCAAACTTGATGATATGTTGGGTTTAACGTCCCAAAACAACCATATGATTATGAGAGACGCCGTAGTGGAGGGCTCCGGAAATTTCGACCACCCGGGGTTCTTTAACGTGCACCCAAATCTGAGCACACGGGCCTACGACATTTCCGCCTCCATCGGAAATGCAGCCGCCGCAGCCGGGATTTGATCCCGCGACCTGCGGGTCCGCAGCCGATTACCTTAGCCACTAGACCACCGCGGTGGGGCGAGTAATGTCAAACTAGCACACCGAAACAGAGAGAGCACGAAACGTGTGAGACACCGAACAAATATAAAGCGAAGCCTACTATCTATCTGGTAACGCAAATTCTTTATCTGTGAGGAAAAATTATGGTTCGCTCACACAGCGAATGTCCAGTGTTCCTGAGCGATCCGTAACCTATAGATGGCTGTTCCCAGTCTACCACTGAAATGTGATTGCTCAATAATAATGATAATAATAATAATAAAATAATAATAATAATAATAATAATAATAATAATAATAATAATAATAATAATAATAATAATAATAATAATAATAATAATAATAATAAAGCCCCGCCGCGTTGGTCTAGTGGCTAAGGTACTCGGCTGCTGACCCGCAGGTCACGGGATCGAATCCGGGCTGCAGCGGCTGCATTTTTGATGGAGGCGGAAATGTTGTAGGCCTGTGTGCTCAGATTTGGGTGCACGTTTAAGAACCCCGGGTGGTCGAAATCTCCGGAGCCCTCCACTACGGCGTCTCTCATAATAGTATTGTAACGATGTTGAAGGACTCGGGGTGTAATAAAACGTATTTATTAAAGGGCGAACCTGTGCCTACAACTCAAAGGGACTATGGTCGTAGCACGTTACCGCAGAACACCAAAGATGTCTCCTTCTTCTACTTCTTCAAGAAGAGTCCCAAGCGCGTGGCTTACATCAGCAGGGGCCAGCTGCGTTCTCGTGCTATCATCATCGTCTCTGCGCAACACTAGATGGCACGCATGTATGTCCCTGTGCGCGCGGTGATGGGAGCGTTGTTTGAATGCAGGCACTATGTCGCGGCAATATCGTGATTTTGGGACGTTAAACCCTACATATTAATAGATCAATCAATCAACAAAATAATAAAACTCGATCAGGATCTCTCATTGGAATTCATCACGAGTTTCGCGAGATCGGATGCGAAGGAGATAACGCCACGGTGCGTGCGGTGCACCAGCTAGCCTATACTGCCACGTCGCGGCCGCATCGGCTGCACACGTTATATGCAAAGCCAGATATTTATCTCGCGCGGTGGCAGAAAACAGTAATATCGATGTGAACAAGTGTCTAGTGTAGTATGAGGGAAGGAAGGAAGAGGAAAGCAAGAGGGAGAGGAAAGGCAGGGATGTAAACGAGTCCAGAACGTCCGGTATGCTACCCTACAAAGGGGACGGGGAGGAGGGAGTTTCAAAGATGGAGAGAAGAGAACACTCGCACTCAAAGTCACACTTCACAGTCATTACTAGTCAGTCTATACTATTAGCCTATAACTGCCGGTCCAAGTCTGATACATTTGAAAGCTTAGGACTGCTTTCATCACCTTAACCCGCGATGTAGTATTGAGGGGTGTGCCCTTGCGAGCATGCACAAGATATTAGGGAGCTTTAGAATACCGTTTGTAAGCCCTGCGGGCGTTGCGGGCGTAGCGGGCGCCATATGAACTTTAGAATAGCATTTGCCCGGCTGCGAACCGCAACGCACGAAAGCAGCGACACCGTAGCCTCGAAACCAGCGCTTGCGTGCCACATGCGGGCCGCCATTACCGCACGGAATTTAGATTTTTTGCGTGCGGTTCGCGAACGCGAACGCCGACTCGCGTTACGATGCATGCTCAGTGGCAGCGACCGCACCGCAAGGGCTCACGGTGCGCTATACTAAAACTCCCTATTTTTGATTACGGGAACGCCCGCTATTTTTGTTTAGTTACGCGCATGTTTGCAAGTATCTAACGCTTCTCGGTTCGACGGTAGTGCGTCAGCACCACGTGAGTCTACTAGATTACGACGACTGCGATTTACGTAGTACGCGCATCGATCAAGGAGGCCTGCAGCGTCACCATAAACGCTTCTTTTCGTAAAACAAAAATTCTCAACGCCACGGAAAGAGAGAGCGCCGTGCTTGGGTTGCACAGACTGACCGTGGAATAAGAGATGAAGCCTCTTCCGGAGAGACGATCCTCGCGCATCGACGCTGTGCTGGAGCATAAACAAGAATCATATTTCCTTCGCGTCACATCTCCATGGAGCTCTAACAGGGCGAGCGACGGCGACACGCCACGGAGACCAATCACGACGGCACCGTATATCCTAGCGGCGCCTCGACAAGGTTAGAAATCGTATTTATCTTTCGCGTATTTTTACTTTTGGTGTGCAGAGCCTTTCAGTGCGCCAGGAAGGATTACTTGCAGCTCCGTTGATGACAAGTTTTTGGTCTCGGCCACTGCATTTTATTCGCCCAGAAAAGCTGCCTGTGGGGCATAAACAGAGAAGGAAGAACGACCGATGGACCCTTTCTTGGGAGCGCTTGCCGGACGTGATCTGAATGCCGCAAACATCAGAGCACTTCCCGACCGGGGAGTCGGCGCTTAAACGCGAGTATATACGATACTCCGAAAAAAAGGCTGATGTTTGGCTACGGTTGACGTCAGCCGGCTATTCAACAGCGCTGAATGAAACACAGCGGTGATGGATTGATGCTTGGCGATGCTAGCAGAACCGTGAGTAAAATTTGCAAGCGTAAAATGTAATGATACCGTAGAATTACTGGTTAGTTCTTCAATACAGGAAGATAATTTCGAGGGCATGCATGTTTTTTATTCGTTTGTTTGTCTGTTGACGCAACCTTAATCGATGTTTTACACTGGTTTTCACGGCTGCGAGCGGTCGCGACACTCCCAGGTTTGCATGCAAATAAATATCCCATAAGCGCATGAGGCGACAACCATCACCATATATAGCTCAAACTGGTTAGTTGGTAAAAGGCGCCGGGTGAGTAATCCGAAGGTTGCAGGTTCGGTCACCGCCGGTTGTCTTTCCTTACTTTGTTCACATCTATATATCTATCAATACAATCATTTTAAAACAGTGCAATTAAGATCCTCTAAATGCTCATTGGCTTCATCATAGGCTCGTTTTCATTG
This sequence comes from Rhipicephalus annulatus, assembly GCA_013436015.1. Classification (NCBI taxonomy): domain Eukaryota; kingdom Metazoa; phylum Arthropoda; class Arachnida; order Ixodida; family Ixodidae; genus Rhipicephalus; species Rhipicephalus annulatus. The sequence continues at coordinate 17,304 of WOVY01005514.1, forward strand.
TATAGTTCTTGGTTATTCACCAGCCAAGTGAACCCCGACGCTGTGGTCTAGTGGCTAAAGTACTCGGCTGCAGACCCGCAGGTCGCAGGATTGAATCCCGGCAGTGGCGGCTGCATTTCCGATGGAGGCGGAAATGTTTGTAGGCCCGTGTGCTCAGATTTGGGTGCACGTTAAAGAACCACAGGTAGTAGAAATCTCCGGAACCCTCCACTATACGGTGTCTCTCATAATCATACGGTGGCTTTGGGACGTTAAACCCAACATACCAATCAACCTGCCAAGTGAGTCTTACTCTGCCACCGTCACACTTCTTATATTGCAGTAAAACTGTGACCAATTGCCCGTATTGAATCCGACTTCTGCCATGTAGTAGGCAGACATGACATCGGCGCTTTGCTGCAGCCGAGAAGTAGTCCTTTCCGAATAGCACGAAAGACCTCGGCTCGATCGACCTGAAATCATACCCCCGTGCAGGTCGGGCTTTGTTATCTCGTCATATTCTTCGTTGCGGTTGCCTCCGTGGAAGGCTTCATCACTGCGCTGCCACTTGTGTGCATTTGTTGGTGGCATTTTTGCTGCGGCAAAGACCGTCTTGTCCCCTCTGCTCAACCAACCATGGTCGCGAATCCGCGCCAACCACGGGCGGCAACTCTGATAAGGCTACAGCGGGATTAAATATTGGCGAACGGTGGCCACCGTGCTTGCCAGCGCGTCGTGATTCCGAGCACGGTCGTAATCGCCCGATTTCACCGAATTAACCACTTGGATATGGTGCCCACCATTTGTCAGTGCTGTGACAGGTATACTCGGTTTTTGTGTGTTATGAGCAGACCATTGCAATATGCGGGGGCTGATCTATACATTGGCAGTGTATTGTACCCGCAGAGAACAACACTGAAAAGTTAGGGCGCTACAGAAACGACGAACGCCGAGAATGAAAGCAGACAATGGACTTGCGCTATACTGTACATAGTTATGCTATGGTTAGTGAAGTCAAGTTTATTTTCAACCAAGTCAACTCAGAGATTTTTAGGCGACCACATTTCGTAGACATTTTACATGAGCTCCAAGACCTACTTCTGAGCAGTAAGCATCTACAAGAAATATTGTCAAAATCACTGCCCAAGAACGTGCCAAGGTTAGGCATGCTAGGATAGAATCGCCGTACCCAACCCTTTTAGGGAGAAAAATAAACGCACAAATATACATGGACGCAAAGTTTTCCCACACATGGCACGAAACCAGCCATTTTAATGCTATAGGATAAAAGTGTATATATCAAGATGACGATCGTTTGATCCTGATGTTTGTGTCGTTCCGATATTTTTAAAAAAAATAGTTCGCAATGTTCTCTGAATCTGCGTTCAAGTGGTTTGAGGTCGATGCATGCTAAAAATTTGTTCAGTATTGTCAATATCTGACATGGAAAAACTCGTCTGCGTTGACGTCGGGAATCGCACAGCTCGGAGCAGCCAGGTTAACGTCAATAACGGTTGTTTTTTTGCACCGTAAAGTGTCAGTGCTTGAGTATAAAATCACTTGATGAAGTAATATTGTGATTTATAATAATGTAATGATTAAGTATTTGACTATAAGGCCACGAAAATTATCAAATAGTATAACAACTTTTTTCTGTAATACCTCTATAGCCTGTCAAGCCCATACGTTTTTGCCCATACCAGCACGCAGTAAGACAACCTAGAACGGAAGTTGGCGTGAATGGCAGCCATATCTAGCCGTAATTGTACGTGGTTTGATAGCTTTCTTTTACATGACGCCTACAGTTTTGTGTAGTTTATGAGATAAGCTTGATACATGGGTGTTCCATGACATGTTTTCCTCGAACAATACACTGAAAGATTTCGGCCTCTTAGCCCGCTCAAACGTGGTGCCCTGAAAAGAGAATTTCAACTTTATCTCGAAGAGTAAGAACGTGTGGGCTTAAACAAGTAGAACGCCTGTGTAGCTCTATATCGTCACACTTCTTTTTTTCTGTGCCACTCAGTGCTACTGCGAGCTTTCAAACGCTCATAACATTTTTTTTTTCTCTGACGCTGTCTGAGTAGTTGATACTGTACAAGCACTGTTCACTTCTTCTCCACCCTCCCTGTTGCTAGTGCATACTATTGCTGTATTTCTTGCGATTGTTGCTTTTAGCTTTTTTGCTTCTCTTTAAACACGGTTCTCACCTCCTTTTCTTGCGAGCAGACATATAAAAACCTATCGGCTGTACCTGTCAACTCCTCTCTTGAAAGACCTGTTCGCTGTCCATACGTTGATAATGAATGTCTTTTTTTTGTTTTGTTTTTCTAAGTGCGCCGGCTTTTATACACCTCCGCCCCCCACACACACATGGTTTCTACGTAGACCTAGATAAAGCCCATTTTGTTTTACGTGTGTTTAATGCAGGCTTCTTTTCATGGTGTCACATTTCAAACGACTAAAATAATAAGTTATAGTAACTTGCAGAATGGTCATTGATTCGGCATTTAAAATGGTGTACCCTCTTTCATTACCATCCCCTCGATTACCATTACCACCCCTGCGACAAAGCTATTCCTTACTCAATTTTATCTCTTCTTTCCATCCTCTTTACCCACATTTCCGTTTTACACCACTAGATATACTGCACATTTTAAGGCTGTGCTATGCTAGGAGTTGCACATGCCCGCTTTCTGTGGTGCATATACACTTTCTGCCCCTTGCTTACAAGGGGCAGATTGTTTATAGTCTCTAGATTTACGCTTGGATTGTCGGCAAGTACCGATGGCTATCGCCGATTCTGTGAAGACTGCTTTCGTTACACCTGATGGACAGTATAAGTTTAAAGTCGTACCGTTCGGATTGTGCGAAGCCCCAGCTACTTGGAAATGGATGATGGGGCAACATCAATCGGGGTTACTATTGAAACACCACCCTGTGCTTCCTTGACAATATCGTAGTCTTGTCTGTAGAGTTTCCTTGTGCGCCTTCATGAGATTTTGACGTGTCTCATCTAGGTCTTGAACTTAACACCAAAAAGTGTGATTTTGGAACGCACCACTGGTCACGTCATCTACAAATAAGGCGTTCTTCCGGACCCAGCGAAACATCAGGCCGTTGCCGAATACCCCAAGCCCCACTTCCATGAAGACGCTTCGAGGCATTCATTGGGCTGTGTTCATAGTTTTGCTAATTTGTACATGACTTTGGTTCCATCAACACCCCTCTTAGCAATACTTTGTCAGCCTCCAGCCAACCTGCTTGGTTATGAAAGTGCGACACATCTTTCGAGACGCTGCTCACATCTCCTCAAATACTTCATCTTCTGTGACCTTGATGGGTCAACAGAATGCATACCCACGCCAGTGGTGACAGCCTTGATGCGTTATCAGCTAAAAGACTGGTGACCAACAATACATCGTCGCTTACACAAGTCGTACTCTAAGAAAACCGAGTGCACTTATTTGGTCACGGAGAAAAAATGTGTTGTCATATTTTGGCCTTTGGCTAATTGTCATCTGTAACTTCATGACCGCCCTATCAACGTCGCAACGGACCATTCCATCACTGAAAAATCCATCGAGAGGCCTTGGTCGTTGGGCGCTTTGGCTGCAAGAGTACGACATTCGCGTGGTATAGTAAATCGGGCCGCAAGCACTATGTTGCTGATCTGCTTTCCCGTGCACCGCTAGCGTCCGACAAGGCTTCTCGGTCAGCTTCCATGTGGCCAATCGGCGTCGATGATATTTCATCGGAGCAACATATTGATGCGTGGGTTTGTCGTATGCTCGAGTTTCTGGATGGTGCATCAGCTTACCACGCTTTACGAACTCTTCGTCGCCAAGCACCTCATATCGCTATTCGAGATGGTCTCCTCAATTGGCGGAATTACGCGTCTGATGTATGGAGGTGGCTGCTTGTGATACCTCGCCACAGACAAAGGTGCGCTGTTTTCCACAACGACCCACAAAGCGCTCACGGCCGCTGTTTTCGAGACATGTATACAAAAACCTGCGACTATTGGTATCGCCTGCATCTATGTGCCACTATACCGGCACTTTTCCTGCCTGTCAGTGACGAAAGCTCCTCGTCTACTGCGCGACTGGCCAGTACATTTCAGCTTCTCGCGTGCCCGGCTCGTCCATTATTTGCCTACGTTGGTATTCATTTAGGCGGTCTGCTTCGCTCGACCATTTCTGGGAACATATGGATCATCGTCAGCGTAGACCAACGCATACCTCACGCGTTATGCGCAGTCTGCCGTTTTGCCCGCAGCAACAGCCAGACCGGTTGCATCTTTTATCTTACATATAACTTCGTAATCTCTGTGGCGCTCCTCACTAACTATTTAGTGACATAGGATGTGCTTTTCTGCCTGAAGCTATTGAAGGACCAGTCATTGAATAATATGTGGAGTTTAACGTCCCAAAACCACTATATTATTATGAGACGCCGTAGCGGAGGGCTTCGGAAATTTCGACCACCAAGGGTTTTTAACGCGCACCCAATATGAGCACACGGACCTACAGCATTTCCGCCTCCATCGAAAATGC